>JAMYIC010001085.1:0-22729 GCA_024112705.1 Microcera coccophila
CCCCCCCCCCGCCCCCATCTGCGTTCTTTCCGTAGCAGCCAATTGACCTAGAGTACTTGATAGCCGTCGACATCGTCACCGAGACCGACAAGGCCGTTGAGAAAATGGTCTCTGCCCGCCTCTCGAAAGCCTTCCCTTCCTTCTCCTTCATGGGAGAGGAATCCTACACACCAGGCACGAGGCTCACCTCCGCACCGACCTTCGTCGTCGACCCCATCGATGGCACCACGAACTTCGTCCATTCATTCCCCAACGCTTGCATCTCTCTTGGCCTAGCCGTCGACCGACAGCCGACCGTCGGCGTCATCTACAACCCTTGGCAAGACCTGCTTTTCACAGGCATCAAGGGACGAGGATCGTTCCTGACAAAGGGGAAAGGCAGCAAGCCGTTGCCCTTGCCCTTGGCGCAAAACCCTAGGCCCCTGGAGGGATTGGGCAAGGCACTCGTTGGGATAGAATGGGGCTCGACGAGAGACGGACCCAATTTTGACCTCAAAGTCGAGACGTTCCGCAAATTGGCGGGCAGTAAGGAGACGGGCGGCTCCATGGTGCACTCCCTGCGCTCCCTCGGCTCGGCGGCCTTGAACATTGCCACAGTCGCTGCCGGTCAGATGGACGTGTACTGGGAGGGCGGATGTTGGGCGTGGGATGTTTGCGCCGGATGGTGCATCTTGAACGAAGCTGGCGGCAGGATGGTCCATGGAAACCCGGGAAACTGGGATCCTGAGTTGGAGGCGAGGGCGTACCTTGCCGTGAGAGGGGCGCCGAGTGGACAGAAGGAGATTGTGGAGGAGCTCTGGGCGGTTCTTGGGGATAAGAAGATCGAGTATTCGGTATAAAGCAAGAGGGTTGACGATGAATCATATACAGGGGGCCATGTGGCTAGAATGAAAGCGAACCGCAGCAAGTAAATATGACACGAGATGAATTGTTAACGGTTATAATTGCTACCGTCTAAGTGTGATCGGCACAGATAGCACCGAACATACAAGTTTCGAAAGCGCCTCAAAGACCCGTAAACCCCGTTGTGTAAAATGCCATAGTTTGTGCCCAGTCGCCCGCGAGCCTTCAAATATTTGTTCTATCTCCTTTTGTGGTATCAGTATGGAGGGCCCCCTTCCGCGCCTACATCTTGGCCCTGAAGTCTCCCAAATATTTAGGCCACTACCTTGGTGTCAACCTTCTTAGCTGCTGGTTCACCAGCGCCATTGTCATCTTCGCGAGCACGTTTGCCGCTGCTGTTGGCGTCCTCGGCGGTGGACTGGATGTGAGGCATGGTACTGGAACAAATATCAGTATCAACAAATACGGTTCACGTTAGAAGAACATACTCGTTGCGGCTGTGCTTGTGCTCGCCGTTTTCCTGCTGCCCCTTGGTTCGGTCGTCCCGGCGGTTATCTCGTCGGTCGTCGCGCCCACCGCGCCCACCGCGGCCCCGACCTCGACCTCTACCACCACGTCCGCCCCGGAAGCCATGCTTCTGGTCGTGCTCTCGTCGCTTCTTCCAATCATCTTGATCGCCCCGACGATCCCGACCACCCCGCCCCCGGCCGTTCTTACCGGCGTCTTTGCCCTCGTAAAATCTCTTAGGCCCGGAGGAGCTGGGTTCAATCTTTCCGTCTCGGATGAGTTCGTTCTTCTCCTCGCAGTAGGCGCGCTTAGACATGATCTTCAAATCATGTCCCTTCCACTGGGGCTTAGGATCCTGTTCAAGGAACTTCTTGGCAGTCTCCTCATCTGCGAATGTGACGAAAACCGAACCCTTGAATAGATTCTCAGTGGTTCGGCGGAGCTTGATCCCCTTCGTTTCACCAAACTGAGCGAAGAAGCTTTCAAGCTGAAATTGAGTGTCGGGCGTCTCGTCGCCAAAGCCCTTGACGTACACGCTGGCGGCCTCGACCTTGGCCTTTCCGGCTGGTGCGGGCTTGTAGGCAACCTTGCGCTTCACCTCTTCCTCGCCCTCCTCGCCAGAGATATCTAGGAAGCTGCTGTCTTTCAGAGCAGCGACGACGGCGGTGTAGGGCTGGAAGCTGCGCATGCGTTTGAAGGAGTGGATTGTCTTGACCTTGATAGGCTTGTTCTCGGTTCCGCCCGAGGACTCCCACATGAACTTGTCCTGAGGGAAGTTCCAGTCACCAAAGTAAAACTCGACCTGGCCCTTTGTTAGTCCGAGCAAGGAGAAGTCATGATGCGGGGGCCAATTAATTACCTGCTTACGGATCGCATTTGGGTCGTCGGTGACTTCACGTGTGCTTGGATCGAATTTTCGGTTGTTGCGATGGTCCTCGTGGTCAATCTTTGCGGTGGTCTTGAGGATATTTTCGGGGGCCTTGGCAGCAGGCTCTTCGACAGCATCCTTCTTCTCCTCAGTCTGTTCCTCAGCCTTTTCCTCTACAGACTTCTCCCCTGCAGGCTCATTATCTGCGGGCTGCTCCTCTGCGGGCTTCTCCTCTGCGGGCTCCTCCTCCACAGGATTCTCGAATGGTTCAGCCGCCGAAGCGACGACAGGCTGCTCGGCCTCGACAGGCTTGGGGATGGCGTCGGCCTCGCTCATTTTGATAACAGAATAAAGAACCGATTCGCTGAGGATACGCTACTTCTCTGAATGAGCTTTGTGGATCGAGGTGGTGGAAGAAAGACACGGATCTGGAAAACGACTACCCGTATACAAAAGCGCCGCGATAAAGTAGGTGGTTGGCGGGGTAGGACAGGAAGAGTCACCGGCGAACCTGGACGATTACTCACCTGGAAAGATCCTAACCGTACCTTGAATAAACCTGAAATTCTTCGCGACCGTTGACTTGGAATCAATTGTTGGACCTTGGAGGTGGTGGCCAATTGGTCGTAATGTTAAATGGAGAAGGCAAGGAATTCTGCCACCTTGGGAGGAAAAAAGGTAGAAAATCAAACATTTGCGCGACTAGCTGCGACTTCACCGCCCGCGACCGCTGCGAAGCAAAGCAGCACCACGCGCAGGATGCATCGACCCCACCTGATGCTGGAGCTAGACTCCACCTCTTCTAGGTCCCGCTCCTATGGAACGCTCAGGCGTGCTAGATAGCATCTATCGGTCCTTGACGTGCTGTGGTTGCAGTGGATACGGCGCCTATCATCACCTGAAGTCGCTGGAAGCTCCCGCCAGCCCTGCAGTTGAAAGCCCCAGGCATCCAATATTGCCACACGCCAAGAAGCTGGTTTCTATCGCCGCACGAACGGTATCTCGAGAAACTTCAGAGTTACTCCATGGAGATGTTTCAGAGTATTTGCACCACGAGAAGACAGCGAGAACCGCAACATGTTATCTTGTACAAGTCAGCTCAGCGGGATAAGCCGGGAGGACAGACTTAGTCCACCTTGCCGGGGGGCTGATAACGCGGTACCTGATGAACCGCGTGCTCTGCCGCTGAACGGGAGGACGCTGACTAGCGCTAGAGGTGGCATGCTTCAACAGCTTCCCTGTTTTGCCTGGGCCACTTCTTGTCACTTGAAAATGACATCAACGGAATCTCAACCCTAGGGAAGCGCAAAACCTGCGAAACTAACTAAAACCCTTCAATTCGACTTCTCGAAAGACTTCGGTTTCGCAACTCAATGCAGTGATGGCGCCGCTACTTATGGAACTCGCCTTCCCTTGATCAATTGATCCTCTCCCTACCCCGTTGATCTATCCTCCCGCTCGCTACTCTGGCTCAACCAAAATGAGATACAACCGCGGCTCCTTAGGGAGCATTCACAGGCTTGTTGGGACAAAACTCAGATCACCACGAAGGAGGATCCCAAGGCTTTCGTATCAAACAAATCATGGCTTTCTTACATCAGCAGCTCGGCGAGCACGGAAACAACAGCAAAAGCGGCGCCTCGGCTCACCCCTACCTGTCGCGGTAATCACGGGCGGACTCTTCATCTGGTGGCTCTACCCTTCTGACGAAT
This sequence comes from Microcera coccophila, assembly GCA_024112705.1. NCBI lineage: Eukaryota > Fungi > Ascomycota > Sordariomycetes > Hypocreales > Nectriaceae > Microcera > Microcera coccophila. Next base: position 3,931 of record JAMYIC010001085.1, read on the forward strand.
TTGCGCAGCTCTCGGATCCTGGTTCTAGGACAAGCAAGAAAATTCTGCAAAATGATTCGGTCGTTCAGGAGGAACATGATGAACAGAAGCCCGAGCAGACGGCTTGGACTAACTTTGCCCGTCGGTTTGAGTCCTTCTCTATCATGACCGATTTGGAATGGTCTACTTGGTCCGACAAACTTGTCGATTACATCCTTCCAGAGTGGTCCAGGCTGATACCTGGATATGTCAGAAAACTGCAGCGAGAGTTGTCCATGTCTCCCGGTTCCCTGGCAGACGAGATCTGGCAGGAGGCCCACGACCCTGTGGCCAACCCGGAAATCCGTTATTCTGCCACGGTCCGTGTCTCTTCTGATATTTGCGACGAGGAAACGGCATATCTGGCTAGACGGCGCAATATTGTGAGAGTGGGACTGGCAAAATACCTGGGGCTCAAGGAAGAGGAAATCCATCCCGACGATGTTCCAACTATTGCCGTCTGCGGATCTGGAGGCGGGCTCCGAGCTCTCATTGCTGGCACCGGTTCAATGCTCGCAACAGAGGAAGACGGTCTCTTCGATTGCGTGACTTACACCTCGGGTGTCAGCGGGTCATGCTGGCTCCAAGCCATGAGACTCACATCTTTCAACAATGGAAGCATCAGAAACCTCTTGGAGCACATCAAATCCAGGGCCTCTGTCCATATTGCATATCCTCCAGTCGCTTTCCAATCTCTCGTCTCGATGCCGACAAGCAAACACCTTCTTAGCGGAATGGTTGAGAAGCTCAAGGGTGACCCTGCTGCCGATTTTGGACTCGTCGACGTTTACGGGGTTTTGCTATCAGCAAGGTATTTAGTCCCTAAAGGCGACCTTGGCATCAACGAGCAGGATTTCAAGCTGTCGAACCAGCGACGGTATATCCAATACGGACAGCTCCCGCTTCCTATTTACACTGCTGTACGCCACGAGATACCACTGATAGATTCAGCCGTATCCCAAAGCCCTGCTCCCGTACCCGAAGATGCGAAGGAGATAGCCAAGCAAGAAGCTTGGTTTCAGTGGTATGAGCTTACGCCCTACGAGTTTTTCTGCGAGGAATTTGGAGCAGGCATTCCTACCTGGGCCCTGGGCCGCAAATTCAAGGATGGCAGAGATGTCCCTCCTGAGCACGGTTTCCATCTGCCAGAGATGAGACTTCCTCTTCTCATGGGCATCTTCGGCAGCGCCTTCTGCGCCACACTGAGTCATTACTATCGAGAGATTAAACCGCTTGTTCAGAGCATGACGGGCTTCACAACCATCGATGAACTCATCAAAGGGAGGAACGATGATCTTAGCAAAGTCCACCCGATTGATCCTGCCAGTATCCCAAATTTCGCGTATGGAATGGATGGCAAGCTCCCGAAGACAACTCCACAAAACATTTATGATAACGAATACATTCAGCTGATGGACGCGGGGATGTCGAACAATCTACCCATCTACCCTCTACTCCGCCCTGGCCGAGAAGTCGATGTGGTTGTTGCGTTTGATGCCTCGGCGGATATCAAGACCGACAATTGGCTGTCGGTGGCTGACGGATACGCTCGCCAACGCGGAATCAAGGGCTGGCCAGTCGGCATTGGATGGCCCAGGGCTGAGGAGAGTACCAGTCAGACTGTGAAGGCACTTGACGCAGCACAGGCGACATCTACCGCAGAGGCCGAGGTCAGGCTTCAAGACGCCAAGGCAGGACAGAAAGAACACATCAAGGAGGCCCTAATTGAAGGAAAAGATGTCAAGCCTACGACAAAAGAATCCAAATTCAGTCCCGGCGATGAAGAGGCCGGCGACCTAGGCTACTGCACCGTCTGGGTTGGATCTACCCAAGAGCGTAAATCCAAGCCTCCTCCACCCTCGAAGGCCATTACCGACTCGTCCTCCTGGCAGCTAATGGAGCCTGACGCTGGCCTGGCCTTGATTTATCTCCCTTTCCTTTCCAACGACAAAGTCCCCGGAATTTCACCTGGCACATCCGACTACCTGAGCACCTGGAATTTCGTGTACACCCCAGACCAAATCGACAAGGTTGTCCAACTTGCACAAGCCAATTACGACGAAGGCAAGCAGCAGATCAAGTCGACCATCCGCGCCGTTTACGAGCGCAAGAAAAGGATAAGGGAAGCGAAGGAGAAGGAGCAAAAGTTAGAGAAGTACCGAAGGCTCCTCAGGAGAGGCGAAGGCGTGCGGTTAGGCGAGGGCGACCATTTCAGTTGAGGATAACGCCAGACTGCGGGTGTTGTAGAATAGATCAAGAATGGGATATACCCCGGTAGACATCGTAGACTTAGTAATATTTGTTTGACTCGCCTTTGCCGAGGAGTTTGTCGTTGTTCTACATTGTATCTTACAAGTGACATGCGCTGGTCCAATCCTCTAGGAATCTCTCCTTGCCCTTTGCGTTTTGTACACTGTCCTTGCAGGACAAAAGATTGCTGCTTCATTATCCACACAGCTGACACCGACTTCCCCGTTGATACAGATTTTCCCAGTACCTAGATAATCTCTCCAATATCGATATGTGGAGCCTTCCACGGCTTGGCACCCTCCTCTAGCATATCACTCGGCACCCGCACCTTATTGCCCGGGCTGTAAAGATACCAGGCCTTCAGCGCAGCCATTGATGCCTTCCAGCGGGCGATGTCGAGACTGGCTCCTGCACCCTCCCCGAGCTTCTCGGTGCCGCTGTAGATGCCTACGACATAGACTGGGGTACGTGACAACCGACCGGTCTCGCTCTCTAGACGAGCGGTAGGGGCTTGGAAGCCTTCTCGGGCGCAGAGCATAGCAAGTTCGCGGGTGGGCAGCTTGAACTCGAACATCTTATCTAGAGCAACTTGACGGGAGAGGATGTGGGACTTGACAAAGTCTCGCGCGGCCTCACGGCCAGAGTGGGTGTAGATGGCACCAACAACTGACTGGACGAAGGACGAGTATGCGCCGTTCTGGAAATAGTTATAGTCCTCCTCCGTCTTTTTGTCCTTGTGCATTGTGTCGCCAAAGTCATCGTCAAGAACCACACGACTGCTGATGCCTCGCCTATTGAACGAGCGACTCGCAGCCTCGGAACGGACATAGCCCCATCGCGTCGACGCCTCAGGAGCCGCCTCCGGCCTCCACTGTAGCAATCCCGCGTCAACCTCTTCGCCCGGCGCCGCCGCAGCTTCGACACCCCAACGACGGGCTATTTGGTGTAGGGACTGGCCACCGGAATACGCTCTCAGTGCCTCGTACAAAATCGCCATTGGCAGACGCGGATATGTGCAGACAAGATACTCGAGGACATGGTAGTTGATGATTGTGCTACCAACGAAGGCGAGATTTGAGTTGTTGAAGTTAGGGTTGCTGTCGGCGGAGGGCACGATGAGGGCTCGCGCGAGCGTCTCCAGGGGGACTTTCTTGGATAGCGATAACCGGGAATGGAGGGCCGCCAACTTAGCAGACTCAGTGGCTCGATGGGGGGGAGGTGAAGGTAGAGAGCTGGAGATCTCCCCGGCTGAGATGTCGTCGACAAAATCGTTCGTCGCTGCCGCTGATGAAGCTTGACGCCGTATCGAGTTAATAAAGGGCTGTCTAGCGACGACGGCACAAGCTGCAGCTCCCGAACGAGCCTGCAGCAATTGGCCGCCCCATCGATCAATCCGTAACCTCTTCATAGGTTTAACAGATGGCCCTTGTATTCTAATTTCGCGACGCACGGGGAAAAAGGAAAAAGGATCGTCCAAGTCGCAGTGTTCGAGGCCGGATCGTGGATTCTGAACCGTCCTGGGAAAAAAGTTCTCCGTCGAATGGGCAGGCTCCGAGTCGTGTGAGCTGGGGGATAGAGGCTGGACTAGGGACGGATCAATTTCGGGCCGATGGGCCATTGAATCCGAACCGGTGGGTTCCAACTTCGATTCCAATAGACCAGGACTACGCAACTCACACAACGCCATTGTGCTCCCGGAACCTTCTTTAAGCGTCCCTTGAGAAGTCAACCAAGATGGTAAGTCGAGGTTCTGATGATGTGTCGGGAAGAGACACTAACAATTGCCTAGGGCGGTGGCGGAAAAATCCCGTAAGTTACACTTCGAAGAGCAGGCTCCTCCCAACGACCGATTCTAATTGCTGCCTCGAAGCTACCCCAAGCACGTCTGGTCGCCAGCCGGTGGTTGGTACGCGCAGCCAGCTAATTGGAGGGCCAACACGTTGATTGCCGGGGCTTTCATGTTCGGCATCGTGGCCGTGACTTGGAAGTTTAGCGCTGGACGAGAAACATGGGCGCGGAAGCCAGAGTCTTGGGAGTGGCACCCTAGCCGATAGTGAGTGGCCTGCCGAATTGTGGAGGGAGCTGTGTGAGCGGGAGCGTGTGCTAATCAGTATGTAGCTGGTCGAAGCAGTTGATTGAGTGGGACAAGGAGGATCGGGAGAAGGCGTCCAAGAGTTCATCGTGAGGCCAGGGTTGGCTTTTGTACAAATTTGCAGTAGAACAATAACAAAGAAGAAGAATCGCATCTGGACTACAATGTAGCTGGATCCTACTTGAGGTGTGACGTTATCCTCGGGGGCACCATATGAAGCTTGTCACTCTGGGGTTTGACTTGACAACCATCTACAAACCCTCAAAGGCCAATCTAGTAAGATTGAGGCTCGGGAACATCGAACGGACAAAGACCTAAAAGGACTATGTTGAGCTCAACACTATTCTACCTATGTTTGAACATTTGTTGCCGGACAACCAAAGGCTTGATAAACGTGCATATGATCCCCAGTCATGCCGCGCTTTTCCTTTCTGATTTGGCGAACCGAGACATCAGTCCAGCCTACAGTCCTCCACCTCGATCGATTCTGCTGTTGGAACTCGAAGTCATTGGTGTAGTCCCACGCAGCTAGTGCCTATCTGTCGTGAGCTAATTTTCTCCTTATCCGTACCCCCAATAGTTTGGTCGTGTGTGATCTCATCAAATTTCCGATCCCCACAACAGCAACAATCCATGACCTCTTTGGATGAAGTAAACGAGTCGCTTTTGGTTTATCAGAATCTGATGAGGTGAGACATGTTGCTAGGCCCGTCGGGCTTCGTTCCCGTCTCTTTCCGATGCTATCGCTCTTGGATATTCTAGAGCCAAAGAATCGCAGATATGTGAATATCCTGATCGCATACCCTATCGGGGAAAAAGTGAGGTCCTGGCAGTTCTAGGGTGGAGGTTGCCTTGGGTACCGAGAGGGCAGAAATCGTCGCGGCTTGTACGTACGCGCTAGCTTTAGCGGTAATCTAGGCCTGGACGGCTGTGGTGCCCCCTCCACTACTGCCGCTGCCCTCTCTGCATTAGCAGATGGGTACCTGTAGCTACTTGGCAAGGACCAGCCCACGGCTCTGCTGGGGGATCTTGCTTCCGAAGCCCGCTTCCGCTACGTCGGTGATTAAACGCCACACGCAGGCAGAGTGACGGGATGCAAGGGAGCAGTTTAGGTCTTAGGCCATACCTACCCAAGTACTCTCTACATAACAGCAACATTCCTCCCATTTCCCCTCCTTCACTGCATCATCTCCTTCACATTGGGGGATACGCGGCTACACCTTGCGCTGCCGCTGCTCTGAACGCCCCCTCCCCCCACGTGCGTCACGCGGGGGAACATCTACCACTGCAGTGCTGATTCTCTCGACCTCGATGGTCTTCCATGATAACGAGACTAGCCCAAGCCTCGATTGCCAGGACGCTGCATATTACTCTCGATCAGCTTCCGACGTACGAAATCCTTGTAGGGGCTTCCCGTTTTCGAGCTATTCCCGCTTGTGGACTGACGCCTTGCATAGCTCCCGTTTGCCACACCCACTACCCGTCCATCGAGACCGATCCGCAACCTGATTGATTGATTGTTCGTCGCACGACAGAGACAAACTCTTCTCACAAATACCCTGCCTGGTCCAAACCTGCTTCATTCTAATTCACCGTCTCCGCCGCCCTCTTCTTGCCTCAAGATACAGAATATTCGCCGACACCTCCGTCATCGGCTTCGAGGGCGCTTTGAGCGAATACCCTCCAAACCGCTCGTCAGGCTGGCGTCACGCGCAATCCGTCTAGCCGGCCTCGCTGCTGGCCTCGGGTTGACCGCTCTTACTGCATATTGGCGCAGTCAGGCGCAACCAGCTGAGCCAAATCAGATGTCTTCTCAGAACTCTGACCACCTCGACGCGACGACGGGCCGGGACGTTGTCTTTTGCCACGCTTGTTCTCATGAGTGGTATCGAGATGAGCGCGGCCTAATTTGTCCCGTCTGTGACGCCGACGTTACAGAAATTGTAAGACTCCTTTGTCTCGCCTTCTGCCTCGCCACAAAGCTGACAAGTCGTTAGATTGAGCCCGGCAACGACCCTCGGGATTTTGATCATCGTTCTTCAGCATCAACATCTCCGGAAAACACTCCCTTTCAATACCATCACTACGTCGATGATTCAGACCCTGAAGAAGATGATATAGACGAGCATTCTGGGCCGCATGGATTCACCTTCCAGCGGAGTACCAGAGATGGTGCCGATCAGAGGCATCATCATGAGCCAGCTGTCAACCCCGTGCTTGAGCAGCTCCTCAACATGATACAAGGCTTCGGACCCCCTCGGACCGCACAAGGAGGTCTCTACGCGAATCCGCCCGAGGAGCAGCCTCGTGGACGACCGCAAATTCAGCGAACAATCATCCCTTCTGGACCATTCGGGGGCGGCACCACGTCAGTCACCATTGTTTCCGGACCCCTTCCTGGAGAACGACCTCCTGGAGAACGCCCTACTGGAGGCCCTCCCGGAAATCCACAAGGGGATCCATTCCAAGCGTATGCACAGCCCCCCCCCATTCGGCCTCCGCGACCTAGCGGCCTGCGCGTTACCTCTGTTTCCGTGACGATAGGAGCTAATTCTCGTCCCAGGATATTTTCCAATGTTCTTCACGATGTTGGCCCTCCCGGTCGGGGTCGCTTTGACTTTGATGATTATGCTGGAGATCCTAGTCGTGGTCCCGGTCCGCCTTTGTTTGCTCAAAATCTCTACGATGTTCTAAGCCTGGTCAACCCTGTCCATGGCATGGATCCCAGCGCAGTTTACTCCCAGGAAGCCTTCGACCGGATTATCACGAGCCTGATGGATTCAAATCCTCAATCAAATGCAGCCCCTCCTGCCACTGAAGAAGCACTCGAGAAGTTGGAGCGCAAAAATGTGGATCGGGAAATGCTGGGTCCTGATGGCAAAACGGAATGCTCCATCTGTATAGATGATATGAACGAGGGTGATACTGCCATCTTTTTACCATGCAGACACTGGTTTCATGAAGATTGCGTAGTCTTGTGGCTGAAGGAGCACAATACTTGCCCGATATGCCGATCACCGATTGAGAGGAATGAGGGCAATAACGGGAGCAACCACAACGATAACAACAACAACCACAACGATAACGACGACAACCATAACAGCTCCCAGAATGACGGCGGGATATGGCAGGACTTGACTCCCGGGTCGGACTTACGCAGGTATCACATACTACACGATAACGGTGAGCGGACTGCGGTAAGGTATCCACAGATTCAACCAGCTCGAAACCCGCGTCCCCCAAGCCGGAGCCAAAGCCGTCTCAACGAGGCATTACGCAACCTATCCTCGCTACAACAAGCGCGAGAGCGCGATCGCGAGCAAGATCGATCTGGTGATGGCGGTGCTACCCATTATGCTCCAAACGTGCAACGACGTAGCTCCCACTCCCCCACAAGCCCCCGAACCACAGGACTTGGCGAGGTCAGGGCCCGGATGAGGCAGAGAAGTCCTTCAGAGAGCAGTCGACGTTCAGACCGGGACCAACGACGCCATAACGGCCACGCAGCCATGAGCTGGCTTCGGGGTCGGTTTGGTGGAGGGTCAAACCAAGATTCATCTCGCGATCCGGGGCGGTCTTAGCAAGACCCATGCTCTGCGCCATATTATTGGTGACTGAAACCGAAAGGGCGAATCAAGCGGCGGGCGAGGACCCGATGTTCATGTCGGTAGCACGAATTTGGGGCCCAGCAAGGGGGACGGTGAAAACTCGCTATACGGGCTTCTTCAACCAATATGGCTTTAGAAGAAAAGTTATAATAGAGCAATTGCGGTTGCGGTGGCCTGGGCATTGGTGTCCGGGTGCAGGGTTAATGGTGCAGGGCTGGTTGTTGGCGATGGGATAGATCAGATAGAGAGGCAAACTAGGCTTGGTCTCGGCTTTGGCGTGCATCGAATTCACGGCACGGATACCTTTATGGAATAAGATTGATGTTGCGTTTGTTTACATGATGTGGGGTGGTGAACCCCGACAAGGCGAACAGCCTTTCTCTCCCGTTGCATTTGAAGCCTTGAGGATTTTACTACGAACAACCATGGCCTGCACTAATTGCTCACCAAGACTTCAACACTTGGGTATCAACAAGGCGGCGAATGTGTGGTTATGTGGTTACGTGCGTCAGCATTAGGATCTCTCCCGCAGGCGGACTGTAACGTCTCCTCTACCCTTACCCATGCCAACGCATCGAAAGACGAGATTGAGGGTCCCATACAAAAAAGCTCGCTTCTCGCATAGTTGCCGGCCTGGGTCCGTCCAGTATCACAGATCATGGACGACAGTGGAGCTGCACCTCGGGACTCGGATCTCGGCCCTAGTACTAAGAGCATCTAGACGGCGACACCGCGCAAAGGTGGACGGAGAACGATAGACCGAGGCATAGTAGCATCGACATTGCCTCCGGACCTAGCGTAGACTCCACAGGCGGGCGGGCCGAAGATGCGAAACGATGAAGGCGTGGTTGGTCGGACGCTGGGCGCCGCAGCGAGGGTTTCGTCATCGCCTTTCAAGGGTCAGCAGAGGCGAGGCCTTGAAGAGGGGGAACGGGGTGGCTGGGGCGACCAGGGCAAGGGAGCTCAGCGTTGTCCTCGATAGATTGGCGAGCTGTCGGCGGATGGAGATTGTTCGCTTGGCGGTGGGGGAGAAGGCGTGCAGGATCGATAGGGTTGTAGGATGTACGAAGTACAAGGTGACGTTGGATGAGATCAGTGCTCGAGCTGCGGTATCCTTGTCTCGCAAAGCAAGACACGGAGTTTTCGTAGTTGTTCCGTCGAGTATATTTATTATACTACTGTGAACTGTCATCATCCACACCGCTTCGCTTTCCCTATCCTATCGCCAAACCTACCCTAGACCTTCTCACGGGAGAGCGATTCATCTGCAACCACGAGCATGGCCGAGACTGTACCAATTCCCGAGCCTCGTGGGCTTCCCTTCCTAGGGAACTTGGGAGAATTCACTTCGAGTCCCCTGGCTGATCTCACAAGACTCTCCAACACCTACGGTATCGTCGAGTCGAGCCCAACCGAAGAAGCTGGGACTAACCAAGTTCAAAAAGGACCCATCTTCAGACTTCGCTTGGGTACAAGATCCGTGGTGATTTGCGGAAGCCAGGAGTTCGTCAACGAGATCTGCGACGAGAAGCGATTCCATAAGACGCTGAAGAGTGTGCTGGGCGTGAGTTGACCACCAAGGGGCGAAATGCAACGAGACTGACACCACGCCAAGGTTGTGAGAGAGGGCGTCCACGATGGTCTGTTTACGGTGAGCTGAAGCTATTCAGGGCCTTCCTCTTCTTCAACTCGAGGCTGACCCCCATCAGGCCCTCGATGGCGAACCCAACTGGGGCAAAGCCCATCGCGTTCTCGTTCCCGCCTTTGGTCCGATCTCTATACGCACCATGTTTGACGAGATGCATGATATCGCAACTCAGCTCTGCATGAAATTCGCCCGCCATGGTTCTCAGAATCCGATAAATGTTTCCGATGATTTTACCCGCCTCGCCTTGGACACGATTGCTCTCTGCGCCATGGACTTTCGCTTCAACTCGTACTATCGTGATGATATGCATCCCTTCATCCAGGCCATGGGTGATTTCCTGCTCGAATGCGATCATCGCAATAAGCGGCCCTCGTTTGCACCCCAATTTCTGTACAAGGCTGCTAACGAGAAATTCTATGCCGACATTGACATCATGAAGAAGACGGCGGAGGAGGTTGTTGATTCCAGAAAAAAGAACCCTAGTGAACGAAAGGATTTGTTGGCAGCCATGTTGAGTGGCGTGGACCCTCAAACTGGTGAGAAGTTGTCAGATGAGAACATCACGAGTCAGCTCATCACGTTCTTGATTGCAGGACACGAGACCACGTCAGGTCTGCTGTCCTTCGCTTTCTATCAGTTGCTGAAGCATCCCGAAGCCTACCAGAAGGTTCAACAGGAGGTGGACGAGGTTGTTGGACGAAGCCCCGTCAAGGCCGACCACCTTACGAAGCTCCCGTACATTAGTGGTGTAAGTTAACCTGACAGCGAATGGGGTCTTTGAATCGCTGACTCCTCTAGGTCCTTCGAGAAACCCTCCGTCTCAACTCGACCATCACTGCTTTCGGCGTCGAACCATACGAAGACACCCTCCTCGGCGGCAGACACCTCGTCCACAAGGGCGAAGTTATCTCCGCCTTCCTCGCTAAATCTCACCTGGACCCTGCCGTGTACGGCGAAGACGCAGATGAATTCAAGCCCGAAAGAATGACCGACGATAACTTTGCCAAGCTTCAGGAGGAGTTTCCCAACTGCTGGAAGCCCTTTGGCAACGGTAAGCGCGCTTGCATCGGGAGGCCGTTTGCCTGGCAGGAAGCCTTGTTGGCGATCGCGCTGCTGTTCCAAAATTTCGAGTTTACCATGGAAGACCCGGGATATCAGCTGTCGCTTATGCAGACGTTGACAATTAAGCCAAAGGATTTCCAGATGAGGGCTCGACTGAGGCACGGCATGACGCCTACGGAGTTGGAACGTCGCCTTGCTGGCGAGGCTGTTTCCGATAAAGGCACAAAGAAGGCATCGGCAGCAACAGGAGCTGAAAATGCCAGCGGCAAGCCCTTGGCCATCTTCTACGGCTCCAACAGCGGAACTTGCGAAGCTCTCGCTAACCGCCTTGCCGCTGATGCCTCGAACCATGGCTTCCGCGCTACCATGGTTGATACTCTGGACGCGGCGAAGGGGAACCTCCCTAAGGATCGCCCGGTCGTCATCGTCACGGCCTCGTATGAAGGTCAGCCGCCGTCTAACGCAACACACTTCGTCAATTGGCTCGAGGGCCTGAAGGGAAGCGAGATGGAGGACGTTTCGTATGCAGTTTTTGCCTGTGGACACCACGACTGGGTTCAAACCTTCCATCGTATCCCGAAGTTGGTCAACTCAGTTATGAAAGAACGTGGTGCAACAAGACTCGTCGAGATGGGCAGTGCCGACGCCGCGGCGAGTGACATGTTTAGTGACTTTGAGAGCTGGGAGGACGATGTCCTGTGGCCTGCTCTGAAGGAGAAATACGGCGCGAGCCAAGATGAAGGATCCAACTCACAGGTCGGCGGTCTCTCCGTCGAAGTCACCACTCCACGCAAGACGACCCTTAGACAAGACGTCGAAGAAGCCCTGGTCACCGCCACCAAGACTCTCACCACGTCCGGCTCTCCCAAGAAACATATCGAGATCCAGCTCCCCACGGAAATGTCTTACAACGCCGGCGATTACCTCGCCATCCTCCCCCTGAACCCCAAGGAAACCGTTGCCCGTGTGTTCCGTCGTTTCCTTCTTGCCTGGGATTCGTATTTGAGAATCCTATCTACTGGACCAACCACGCTGCCGACGAATACCGCCGTTTCAGCTTATGATGTGTTGAGTGCCTATGTCGAATTGGGACAGCCGGCGACGAAGAGGGTGAGTGTAATAGCAGACCCTCGACGAGGTTTTGCCACTGACTCGGATTATACAGAATATTCAAGCAATGATGGCGGCTACTGAGGATAAGGGGACCATCGAGAAGCTAGAGAAGCTAGCCGGAGATGATTACTACGATCAGGTTACCGCCAAACGCGTGTCCGTCCTCGATTTGCTGGAACAGTTCCCTTCCATCACCTTACCGATCGGCTCGTACCTCGCAATGCTTCCACCTATGCGAGTTCGACAATAGTAAGCACGCATTTCTTTCATCGACCCTTTAGAGACCAACTCACTAACACATCAAGCTCCATCTCTTCCTCACCCCTCGCCGATCGTTCAAAACTGACACTCACCTACGCCATTCTCGACGCCCCCTCCCTCTCTGGCCAAAGCCGCCATCTCGGCGTCGCAACCAACTTCCTTTCCAACCTCTCCCCGGGCGAGAAGCTCCACGTCGCCGTTCGTCCCTCCGCAACCGCCTTCCACCTTCCCCGCGACGCCGAAAATACCCCCATCATCTGCATCGCCGCCGGAACCGGCCTCGCTCCGTTCAGGGGCTTCGTTCAGGAACGAGCCGCCATGCTCGGTGCAGGCCGAAACCTCGCTCCCGCACTGTTGTTCTTCGGATGCCGTGATCCTGACGTTGACGACCTTTACTCGGCAGAATTTCAACGCTGGGCAAAGCTCGGAGCCGTGGATGTCCGACATGCGTACTCCCGCGCGAGCCACAAGTCCGAGGGATGCAAATACGTGCAAGATCGAATGTGGCATGATGCTGATGATGTGCTTGGGCTGTGGGACCGTGGCGCAAAGGTGTACGTCTGTGGAAGCAGGGAGGTTGGCAAGGCGGTTGAGGATGTCTGTGTCAAGTTATCGATGAAGTGGGCGCGTGAGAATCTGGATGGTGAGAGGACAGAGGAGGAGGCGAGGGAGTGGCTTGAGAAACGAAAGAACGATAGATTTGCCACGGACGTCTTTGATTAAGGATGCGGCGAGATATCAAAAGCGATTCGATAAAACCGTCTCGGGGGTTTCGGGATGACGAGCCCGTCGCTCGTTCTTTGACCGACGTTACTTGCGAGCGTGAAACTTTACGAGGCATTTCAGTTTCTTACATTTATCTCGGGATTCTTTAGACAAGATTGCGAACAAGGTTAGGGATAAGATCAAGGATAGATTTAAGTATGAATCAAGGATGAATTAAGGATAGCATCGAGAACAGTATTGAGGCTGGTAGTCGGACGGCTTTCCTACTCTACCCGCCATCTCGTACTTGAGACGCTCTCCAGACTATGGATGTGACTGCACAGATCAGAAACCTTTACCAAGATATTCCAATCAATATCCATCTCACTCGATGCTGACATCTTTCGTTCTAACGAACTTGGAAACAATAGCTCTTAACTAGTTTTGAGCTGCTCACTAACGAATACTCCATCATCATAGGGTTTGTTCATGTTCGCGCCTTCTCGGTTTCGTTGTAGCTCCTTCCTCTCGACTTCCTTTTAAGGTTTCCCCACCCAATAACCTTAACCAGCCGATTGGGACAACAGCCATCCATGATCGCCAACAACCACCCGTAGCCATGAACGCCTACTATCCTGAAAATCTCCCTTCTCTAGCCTCGAGATGGGGAATCGCAGCCCTAACCTTCTTATGTATACACACTCTCGGTATATGAATTGACTTGGAGCCCCCACTCGGCCATTTCTGCATCCTTCAAAAAGTCCAGCTGCATATTCACAAGATGCCCTTTTATTTGGGAAAGTTGATGTCGAGCATGGCTGTTGGGCATAAACTGATCATATAGATGTCCTGAGCGAACGCCCTTTGGAGGAAGGAATCTGTCATAATCTTCGAAGGTTTTAACTACACCGAGGTTAGAACTGTGAAACGATTGAATTCTATACAGGAGATGTTTACCGTTGTTGTCAGGATCGGCATGAAACAAATGTCGGAAGATATCTGTATTCTTCTCCGCCTGGCTTGTCCAAGCTTCCCAGAGCTCGTCTCCCAGAGGATCCTCCACAAACTTCCAGGTCTCGTCGTTATCGTAGATGTTGTTCTCAGGATTCACCGTGGGTGGCTGGGCATTGACGTCGCCTTCGGCATCAAAGTTCTGATACGGCAGGAGCCCCATGTGCTCCCGCCATAAGTACCTCCTCAACGTTGTAGCGTGATAACCGGCTTGGTAGGGCTTCCCGTCCATAGTTGACTCGATCATGCGCGTGTCTTCCATAACGATGCTCAGTTCGCTATCATGTGTGCCCATTTGGCTCCTGTCGTTCAGATTCGACGAGCCGCAGATAGCGATGCGGTCATCGGCGATCAGTAGCTTGGCATGCACATAAAGTTCCTCCTGAATCCAGTTTCTGATCTCGGATTCCGGGTCGTTCTCGTCCCAGATTTCGTCTTCCAGTTTGCCAGATCCTCTCATAGCGTGATGGGCCACTGAAGCAGAAGTCTTGACTGTGTCCTTGGGTAGAGCCGCTTCGAATTTCTTTGCATCCTCGATCGCCTTCTGTACAGTCTCGTCCAGTTTCTTCTGCTCTTTCCTGCCTCCCATATGCACATCTCTCTCCTTTGACAGCGGGTCTATGATAGTCAGCACAACATCTTTGCAAAATAGGAAATGGTTAAATATTACCAATGGAACCATGTATGCCTTCACTCATGAACTCCTCGGCCTGTGCTCTTTGCACTTGGTGATAATCGATACCAGTTTCCTTTTCTGCGGCAGTGATGGCAGGAGTTTTGTTGAGACGATCATAAGATCTCAAGTTGTAGAAGAAAATGTGCTTGGTTGGATCAACACCTTGAGCTCTGCACTGCTCAAAAATAGAATGGGGCCCTCTGGCAATTGACTTATACTGGTAGTCCATAATAGCTCTGGTTCCCGTTGCGGCGTTATCACGAAGGTCTCCGGCAAACCCGGGGATTGCGGGGATGATGACGATGATCCTGAACTTGCGATTCTCCTTGCCAGCACGGACGACCGCTTCGACTATGGCCTTTCCGATAGTGTTGACAATCGGGCGTTGCTCATCTCCTGTTGCTGTAATAAAGAACTGGTTTTCAATGTAGACGTAATGCTGAGCGTTTGCAATGATCTCTTTGTAGGCATTCTGAATCGAATCGTCTTTCAGAATGCCACTAGACCAATCAGCGCTTGATCGAATAACCTGCGTGCGGACTGTGCCTCTGTTTTCGAGGTTCTTCGTGCTTAGCGGGGAGATGGGATGGTCTATGTAACCTCCGACAGGATGCTTGGGTCGTTGTACGCCGATGAGATCCTCTGCTCGATTCTCGAGCCTCAACCATGGAAAGCGGCTATCGCGCTTATACTTGTCTCGCTTTATGAAATTCCATCGTAAGATGAAGTGCTCAGCAATATCCACGACACTCGGCCCACAAACCGCCATCGAAACGTCGTGCCAAGGCATGCGGCCGTATTCAATTTTGGACAATTCATTTTCTTGCCAATCTTCCACATTGCTAAAGTCCTGGACTCTATTATTATTAAAGTCCTGTCCGATCCATACATCGTGATCCTAAGTGAAGGTGAGCAAAGTGAACCTGATGAGGGTGGATTTTGGCTCGACAACGCTCGCCTGACGAGGCTAAGATGTGGGGGGAGGAGGCTGAGAAAAAAATGGGTCCATACTCTTATACTCGTAGGGTGGACGTCTGCCAGTGGATGCTGATGAACGTCCCATCTGCCGAAGCAAAGGTCCAATCCACCGATGAAGGCAAGATTTAAGTCGACGACTATGAGCTTTTCGTGGTGGGCCCCTGAGAGAATCAAATTAGTTTCTAGCAGAACGAGTATGGTTAGGGGTGGCGTTTGGTTGTGTTATTTGTGTGTTTCGGTGACGCGACACACGTGACGCGATGAGGAGAACCAGTCAACCGGCATCGATAGACTTACAGTAAATCGTCATGTCAGCTGCATTCTCGAAGACGTTGTGATCGGGATGCCGCATGACTCGGATGTTCTCGCCATTCAAAGCATTGAGTCGATGTTTTGTGTGGGCAGAGTTTACCGTCAGCGCCTGTTCCACTTCCTTGTAAACGCAGACATAAATTTTGACACCCTCATCAGCCTTTCTCTGGAGTATCTTATCGATTCTGTACTCCTGATACTTGTAGGGGGGTCGTCGTAGCTGGGATGTCGCTTCAGTACGTGCTCGACAAATGTTTGTTGTTGTTTCCAGTGCCACTTACGAAGAGCTCTGGTGAAAGCCACCAGTCTGCAATGTAGATGGTTTCCTTGGCTTGCTCCAAGGCAACGGAGACAGCCCAGAAGTAGTCTCGACCGTCAACGTACCACTTGACCAAGCTGTTTTCGCGCTCCGGGAAGTAGGAGTTGAACCGATGCTTCTCGCAAACCTCGGTGCGTCTTCGATCCGTCTCTATCTCATGTTTTTCATCATGACGATGATTAGAATTTAAAAGATTTTCCAGTTTGCCAATCTGGTGTCTTGAGGCAGAGTCAGTAAATGAGGGAGAAATCACTTGACAGTATAGCGACCGACTTCTTATGGATCAGCCCCACTTTAACGTTGTGCAGCGAGCTGTCATGAAGCTTCTCCTTCAAGTGTTCCATCTTCTGGGCGAAGCCACTGCTCTCGCCGTCCTTTTTGCCCGTCATGATGGATCTTGCGGATGCTGGTTTGCTGGATAAGAAGGATTGACACGGCGGGAGGAGGAATGGACCAGGTGACGAGCGTGCGAGAGCTGTCGCGGGGAAGCGGAGAGAAAGAATGAAAGAATGGACCGTGGGAAGCGGAGAGAAAGAATGAAAGAATGGAACCGTGGGAAGCCTTGGTTCTAAGTAAAGATGGACCTATTGCTGAGCGGTCACGAGCGGGATCAGAAGCAAGCTGGCAAGGTCCCCCGTTCGTCAGCGAAGTGGGGGAGGGGTCACGACTAAAAAATACCCCGATAATCTAGACGCCGCTCGCCATGAGCCGCGCAGCATGACCGCGGGCTGACCAACTTCTGGGCCTCCCAATACCTGGTTTCCCCATACGACTTGCGCTGTTTGGCGCCGTCGAGCGTTGTGCCGAAGAACTTTAGTGGATGTTCTATGACGTCATGAGACTTGTGAGGCTGGAATACCTGCATATCGGTCCAACCTCGTTCAAGAAGGTCGGTACCCGTCTATCTCTCTTAGCCTAATGACGAGTTGACATGGTCGAACGATTAGCTCGCTAGGCCGCTGGATCAAAGCAATTTAAGCTTATCGTCGTCAATTTGCTTAAGCTCACCACATACCTCCACTCGACGGTTACCGCTGCTTCTCGTAGGAGGCAATGAAGCAGGGACACGACTCTCATGTGCCTGCATTGCAAGCAATTGTTTCAAGTTGAGTAGCTGTCTCGAAGGCCGACATGCTATCAACTATAGCAATCACCAGGCGTGGGTGATTTGAATATTCGAAGAACCCACAACAGGCCGAGCACGACATCGAGGGTACAGTGGAGCAAGATGGCTCGTACCATCTACCATCATCCATGTTCATCACGCATAGCCATACGAAACCAAAGAAGTCTTCTACTTTCATACTACTAAACCCAAACCCAATTCGAAAAGGGGGGGATAGCCGGGGGGATTCATAAACCAGCTACACGCTATGATCAACCGGCCGAGAAAGAACAAACAAGAACAAAGTATCACAACACAGCCGATGGCAATCGACTGGCGTATTGGAAGGGCATTCATTCACCAAATAAAGACAAAACTATGAGCCTGAATAAGACGAAATCGAATTCTACTAAAACAACAAGCAAGTATGCCACTGCCAGTCTCTGCCATATCGCCACAACGCCGCACTGCCCTAGTGCCACAACTACTCCCGAGAGGAGCTCTCACCGATGGTGGTGGTGGTGGGGGGTTCCGAAACTCTAAGGGGAAGGGGGGGAGACGGGGAGCGGCACCCGGGTCGCATCGTTGCCGCTACTATTGTCGTTGATGCTTAATGCTGTAGCTGTTGTTGTAGCTGTTATTGTAGCTACTGTTGATG
The DNA here is from genome assembly GCA_024112705.1 of Microcera coccophila. Classification (NCBI taxonomy): domain Eukaryota; kingdom Fungi; phylum Ascomycota; class Sordariomycetes; order Hypocreales; family Nectriaceae; genus Microcera; species Microcera coccophila. The sequence goes on from JAMYIC010001085.1 coordinate 21,747, forward strand.
TTGCTGCTGCTGCTGTTGTTATGGTTGCTGTCGAGGGAAGGGGGGTGGAGGAGCGGGAACGGTGGTGGTGGTGTTGGTGCCCTGGAGGGGACAATCGCGCTGGTAGTGCCCTGGCTGGTTGCACTACACGGCCGTCAGTTGGGACCTGATCTGAGAATGTCTAACATATAAGTACTAAGGACAGTATCAATACTAGGTAAAGGAACCTACCCTTAAACACCGCTTGGGTGCCTTCCCCACACGGCCGCCTCGTCCTCCTCCTCGGTCACCTCTGCCACCGCCGCCAGAAGAAGGATTGCCCAGAAAGGCCACAAGTAACGGCATGCTACAACTGTATTAGTCTTTATTAATTAATTGTACGAAACAAAAATGGGTCGAAATTTTACATGGAATACGTATGCACGATAAATATATCCAGTGTCATCCAGAAGATTCTTAGACAAACCCTCGGGAATTTCAACGCCAAACAAGGACCAGCTCCAGTCACAAGCGATGAAACGCCGTATATGTAATTGAGTATCCTCGATAAATTTTGATAGCAGTAGGATACGGGCCAACGGGCTCATGCAGACAAAATTGGCGCATCGGGGTGCGGTCCGACCGGTACCAGCACAACTGGTAAGAGAACGAACGGGAGCCGTAACAACACCGCGTTGAATTACAACCATCGCATAAAGCCTCTTTCCCCCAGAAATGGAGCCGACTTTGCGTGACAGTATTGCAGAGCGAACACTTGGTCACATCGTCGTCGCCATATATATCTTCATCGTCAATGACTGTCCACTCTACATGGTTCGAACGTCTGGACTTGTCGCATCTATGACATCGAATTCCATTCTTGAACCCATATAGGTATGCATCATGAGCAATATAGATACCACATGCCTTATTGTAACATTTACGTGGATTGCTCTGGGAAAACCACGCCTTATTAATGGTTTGCAAATATCCGTCGTCGCGATATGACCTGTTAGGGATGCCCT
>JAMYIC010001086.1:6872-19136 GCA_024112705.1 Microcera coccophila
ACGATAAACCCGGGCTCGCAATTGGATTGGTGGCCGATCTCCTGCACGAAAGACATAGAGTTTCACAACATGGCTGCTGCTGTTTGGCTCCCTCTCCCTCTGCAGCCTGCAGGCTTTGCATAGTCCCGACTTCAACCCGGGAAAGCCTGCGCGTGAGGCTTGCTTGCGTGAGGCTTGTCCGGGTGAAATCAACCCAGTGGCCCTGGTCCAGCTGCACGGTGGGGTCGCGCGCGGCCTTGCGACAGTATCGTGGAAGTTTCTAGCTCATCCTCGAGATCTTGACCTGGGTGGAGCATAAACATCCCTGCTCGTCGACAAGGGACGAGGCGCGCCCAAGAGCGGGACGAAGTCATGGCGCTGCGCTACACACGCTGCCGAAGCGGCACGGATGCTCTCCCCTGGCTCCCTGCGCTGCACGTAATCACCTTGCGATACTTGCTGGTACCGGCACATTCTCTCTGGTGCGCTCCGTACCGTACCTACCGTACCTTGTCGCAGGCTAATGAGCCTGACGTCCGGCCTGGCAGGTTGCGGAAACTAGGAACCTCGTGCCGAGCGTTACGCGAGATGCAGCTGAATGAACGAGAGATCGACGAGGCACCCAATGGGATTCCACGCATCGCCCGGGACCGCTTGATCAAGGGGCGACGTACCTCGTAAGGCTCTTCTATCTTGCCGGCACCGAAACTTCCCGGTCTCGCTCCCTTACCTTGGTTATTTATTTAACCTGGAAGAGAGAAGAGACGACATGCTCCTGACGACATGGGTCGATTGGCTGGGTCGGTTGAATGGCTCACGGTTGATTGGATCGTGGTTGATTGCTCCTTGAGACATTCGAGCAAGCCGCGCTGCAAAGTCCAAATGAATCCCTCACCGACCGAAAGAGAGAAAGCGAGCGAGAAAGAGACATCAACGTTTGAGAGGTGCATACTCCGAGACACGGAATGCAGCTGAATCCCAGGGTGGGAAACCCACGGTGAAGTGCCGCCAAAGGGAGACGAGGGAGGGGAATATAGGTACAAGGGGGAAAAGAACTCGTAATGACGTTGCCGTATTCGTATTTATCGCGAGAGGTCGGTCTGCGAGGTCCGCGGTAATCGGTAATCTCCTCCCATCCGTGGGATGTCCATCACTGAGTCTGACCAGGTACGCGATACTCATCCTGAATCATGCGACCCTTCCATCTCCTCCGTCTACCTTGGCTATATTCGAACGCCGTCTAGACCGCTCGACAAATGCCGCCCTACTCTGTGCTTGGCTTCGCCCCAGTTTCCAACTCCAACGTCACCTCTCACCATTAGCCGCGAGCTCGTCGGTCTGAGGAGAGGAGTGTGTCTTACCGGCCCGTCATTGACCAGGGCGACCTCCATCATAGCTTGGAACTTGCCGTCCTGAACTCTCTCCCCCACGTATCCGCTCCTCACTTTCTGCACAAAGTACTGGTACAACCGACCTGCCTCGTCAGGGGTTGCTGCGCCGTGGAAGTCGGGCTTGGTCCCCTTCTTCGTTCTGGCCAGCAGCGTAAATTGTGATACTGCAAGAAGTGCTGCAGTTAGCACGCCTTAGTCTCTCTATCGATCCGGGCTCGCCGTACCACAAAGGACTTCGCCCTCAATATCCATTACGCTCTTCTTCCACTGCCGTGACCCATCAGCGTCCATCGCATCGGCGCGCAAGTCGTACCGGCGCTAACTCACACGACCGCCAGCTTCGTCGTCCCACATCTTCATCTTCAACACTTTGGAGGCCATTGTGTCGGCCTCTCGTTCCGTGTCCCCGGGAGCGACAGCGGCAAAAACAAGCACCCCCTTGCCTATCGATGAGATGAGCTCCTTTTCAACAGTGACAGATGCGGAGAGCACCCGCTGCACGATGGCTACAGGCCGTGTCAGAAATCAGTTTCTATCCCTGGCCGTCGCTGACAGGCTCATCATGTTTGCGCACCTTTCATCGTGAAATCTTATGCGAAACGGCAAACAAACGAGACAAAGAAAAGACGCTGCACAGGCGTCCAAGCGCTCATCGGCAGGGCTGACCTCAACGGATGAAGAAAGCTACGAAGTGGCAACGATCAATCCAACCTGACAAAGAACATAAACTGGCGCTCAGCCTCTCCAAAGACCTGAAGTCGCAGATTTAGAATTGATTGAGACTAGGCCTTGGCTTATGAGACCCGTTTCGAACCGCCAACCATCTAAGACGCGTTTGCAAGTCTAGCATTCTGTGTCATGTGAGCGCCAGAGGGAGGTACTCACCTATCACCAAGCCAGGTACCGGCGCGTATCATAAGATAGCGCGTCCTTCATCATGTACGATGCTGCACATCAAAGAACCCGTGAATCAAGGTTAAAAATAGTCTTGTCAGATTCCGAGAATATGATAGAAGCTACTGGATCTGGTTTTTGGAAGATGAAAGCTAGATTGATTGCGATTGTAGCTATACTGAGTTTGGGCGGCTAACTGGCCCCCTGCGAAAGTGACCTCACACCTGCTAGCCAATCGTCAATGCGAGATCCGCTGTCCTCAGTGCAACCTTTCGCACTTCCATGAGCAAGCAAACGTTGTCACAGCCCACCGCAAACTCCTCTCCACCAGCATATCGAATTGATCGTCAAATAAATAGCCTGGCTTCTGCCATACCGCACAAGGTCCTTCCAGTCTCTCGATCCATCACGCGACGTGCGGAACCAACCCTTTTCCCCCCCGATTCGTCGCTGCGTCGAGATCCTCCAGACCTGGTCACATCACTCGAACGAACCACCACCCTACGCAGGCGCCAGGCGAGGCTGTGACGCTCTACCACCGACACGATGGCAGCGAGGAAGCTACAACAAGAAGTAGATAAATGCTTCAAAAAGGTCGCCGAAGGGGTTGCCGAGTTCGAGGCCATCTACGAGAAGATCGAACAATCAAATAACCCAGCCCAGAAGGAGAAGCTCGAGGACAACCTCAAGCGCGAGATCAAGAAGCTGCAACGGTTACGAGATCAGATCAAGACATGGGCTGCCAGCAATGACATCAAGGACAAGGCTCCTTTATTGGAGCACCGGAAACTGATAGAGACGGTTTGTCACCGACGGCCATGCACTGGAGATGATGCTGACAGGTCGAATGCAGCAAATGGAGAAGTTCAAGGCCGTCGAGAAGGCGATGAAGACGAAGGCCTACTCCAAAGAGGGACTATCAGCAGCTCAAAAACTCGATCCCAAGGAGCAGGCCAAGGTCGAAGCGAGCGAGTTTCTGAGTAGCATGGTCGACGAGCTGGAGAAGCAGATCGAGCAGCTGGAGGCCGAAGGCGAGTCGATACAAGCAACCATGAAGAAGGGCAAGAACAACACCACCAAGGCCGAGCGAATTGCCGAAGTCGAACGCATCATCGAGCGACATAAGTGGCATCAGGGGAAACTGGAACTCATCCGGCGCTCGCTGGAGAATGGCGGCGTCGATACCGAGCAAGTGACTGACCTAGAAGAGACCATTCGATATTACGTATCCGACGGTATGAACGAGGATTTCATGGAGGACGACGAGATGTACAATGAGCTCGATCTAGAAGAAGAGGAAGGGGTCTACGGCATCGGCCTAGATAACGAGAAGAACTCTTCACTGGATGCCCAATCTGTGCAAGACGACTTGACGCCTGATCTCGAGCCGTCAAAACCGGTATTAAGAAAACCAACAAAGGACGAATCAACTATACGACGGCCATCATCCCAAGTCAAGTCTCCTTTACCGGCTCTCGCAACATTACATACTCCTCTGGCAACCATCAGCAATGGAGCTTCAAATGGGCCGACCATGAAGCCGGCGACAGTGCCAGCTCGGCCTGCCGAGGGACTCAAGTACGCTTCGGCAGCGGCAGCCGCCGCAGCGAGCGACAAGAACAACGTGGGTATCGCACCGTTGCCTCCGCCCCCAGGAATAGCAATGAGCGCATCGGCGATACCCTCGACGACTTCGAGGACAAGCGCAGCGAGTTCGCCGGCCATCGCTCCCGCCCAGATTGCAACACAGTCATCTGAACCCAAACAGTCCCCAGCCGTAACCGCGGCCACAACAGTCCATACCACCAGCAGTCCAGAGCCCATCGCGGTGAAATCTTCAAGGAAGTCCAAGGCGGCTGGGAAGCAACCAGCGGCAGCTGAGACATCCTCGAAGGTTAAGGGTTTGTGGCTCATCTCTCGTATATGTGTGCGTTGAAGCTAATATATGGATGCAGCACCTCAAACGAATGGCGCAACCAATGGCACCAAATCGACTGAGGAGACGCAAGAGGAGGAGAGCATCTATCATCTACCTTCTTCATTGCAAGACTTGGTTGAGTCGTACGAGACGTCGCGAAGATACCAACCAGTGCCGTCAGCACCTTCAACATTACGGATGATGTCGGTCAGCCAAGCAAGCTGTCCCGATCCTTCAGATGCAGACGTTCCACGAACATACCGACCAGATGCTCCAATGCTTCCGACGGGATCAGGTTTCCCGCGGGATCCTCTACCGATCTTTGAGAATCCTCAACTCTACTCACGCATTGACCCGGATACTCTGTTCTACGTTTTTTACTATAAGCAAGGAACTGCACAGCAGTATTTGGCAGCCAAGGCGTTAAAGGATCAAAGTTGGCGCTTTCACAAGCAATACCAAACGTGGTTCCAACGGCACGAGGAGCCCAAGAATATCACCGAGGACTTTGAGCAAGGCACATATCGCTTCTTCGATTACGAGAGCACATGGTAAGTTGACTCTACGTCACTTTCGATTTGCCTTTCCAAGTCTTATAATGCTAACATTAACTTCCAGGATGAATCGACGAAAAGCAGACTTCAAGTTTGCTTACAAATTTCTCGAGGATGAGGTCTAAGCACGGAGTCAACGGTTTATGATACAATGGGCACGGAGAATGAACCAAAGGCGGTTTCATTTGGTCCAGGATCGGAATCATGGGGTTTGGGAGCAGCCTCACTTTCGTTGTTTGCGATATGGGGGGATAACTGCTCCGAGCACAAATACTGTTCAGAGTGTGTAATTGAATCTGTTAAGGCTGTGAGGCGGGTTTGTCTCACAGTCCTTTCCAATCGGTGCGGTCCCTCTGTGATTCCCCGTGATTTGTGAGGCATGCGATTGGCATGTTGTGACTTTTGCTCGCCTCGTTCTCGTTGGGGCTGATGGAAATCACAAGCTACTCAAATTCAGCCTCACCGATTTCCGCCTTTCTTTGATGCAACACACCGAAGTACGTAGGACTTAATGCTCCTGGGCTTGCCCTCATTGGTAGCAACTCGGCGGTATGTCCGCCATGCGAGAAGCCTACTGAGGCTTGCCAACGTGGCAATTCGTGGGCCGAGCAAAAGGCAGCATCGGAAAACTCCATGCTCTGCACGATAACAATGAGGACTGCATTGCTGCCCAAGAGAACCGCTGACTAGTAGTATATGAGGTGTACGAGTCGCCACATTTTTGCCCGCTGACAATGACTTATTTCATATCGAAACTTGATTGTGCTGCAAACATGGGTTTTTCGCTGCACGAAGATCAATTCTGCCTTTTCGTCTCGGTCATCTATTCGGATGTTTTGGTGTGACGTCGAGTCTGGATGACACCCATCGACGCCGCAGGAGTGCGGAACAGCAACCGAGTGCCCCGATTATGCGCACCACCACCTTGAGGGACGTGACGCGGACGTGTCTTGCTGACCAGCATAAACGAAAGGACAACTAGCCAACACGACTACCGGCTTGGGCGGAGGAACTGCAGTTGTTGCTCAAGTCAAGGCGGATTCGAGATTGCCCCTGAAAAAGGTAAGCAGGCGGGCACTTCATTCTCCATGCAAGTGCAGGGTAGATGATAATAAGCTGCCTCAGAAACGAGGCACCACACAAATGCCTGTTTGCCTAATTCCTCTGCAGCCCCTTCAATACCGCTATCACACGCTTCAGACTGGCGAGGATTCCGCTGGGGCCTTCGACTAGGACGCACCGATAAACGACGAAAGAAGAGAGATGCAGCAGGAGGATGACGACCCTCCTAGACGATACCAGGATCCTGCGCACCGGTGGGCCGATGATGGATTAGGAAGGCTTCCAGAAGCCCAGCCGCCGTGGAGATGACACCTCACAGCCACACCACACTCCACCCATCTATCAAGATCCCTGTCGTCCATCTCCAATCTCCTGCTCCTGCTCCTTCAGCTTCCTTCACTATGGCATTCGTCGCAACCACCCGCTTCATTCACGCTCAATCCGTGCTTAGCACCTGTTTCTCCCCCCAGACATACCACAAGGTGTCTATCCTTCGACCCCTCTTGCGGTTAGGCAAACCCAAGACGGAGGCTATCAGGCAATTTACATCAGGCTTCTGGGAGGGCTTACTTGGGTGTCTGCCAGACCTGATACGGTCACCGATTGTGGGGGTGGGACGAGCAGCGCTGGGGCTGACCGGACTGGTCACTTGCACTCTGGGGGAGGAGACATCGTTTACGGTGAGAGAGAGAGCGGCGGCGGGGGAGTGGCACAGCGAGGGTCATTCCACATTTCCTGATTTCATCATCTTGGGCGGCGACGATGATGATGATGATGGATGATGCCGTTGGCCACACTTCAAGCCGCGCTGATCATGGGCGAGGAATGAACCTAGCGGCTGTGCGCAGGCAACAGAGTTCAGGGCCCGTGGATTGGATGAAGAATTCCCCGGGGTCCAAGGTCCCACCGGTGTGGGAGACGCGGATCATCATCATGGCGTTGAGCGAGGCGTCGGCCAGTCCCTCCCATCCCCATCGCACCTCGTCCAATGAGCGACGGTACCCAATTCCCATCAGAGCCTCCAAATCGACTGCTTCCCTAAGGGTCTAATGGTATCGACATTCCCAAGGGGAATTAGACGGCTACTATGTATGGAAACGACCATTAGAGTTTCCGCACCGGCGTTTGAGCGGCCGCTGCGGCTTTACACCGTTTCAATCTGACACAAGCGCAGAATTTCCTTCGGCCGTTTCCCACAAACACCGAGCTCGAATTCCTTACCGGAGGTTTTGCGGTACCAAGCGCATCAGCCCAGCCCAGCCTGCCAAAACCTCAGCTTCCCTCAGCTTCAAGCCCCTGCCACCGCCACTGTCCCTGCGTCTCCCGCCTGCCGCAATTCATGCATAATGGTGTGCAAGCGGCGCTTGTCGCTCGACATGTTTTGATTGCTAGCCGTCTCAAGCTCACACGATGCCGCCGAGCTAGCCTCTTAATCCAGAGTCTCCCATGAGGTCACAGACACCGAGAATTGTACCGCCCCAATGATCAACCGCCACAAAATTCCCCACACTCGCAAGCTATGTCCATACCCGTCGGCGATGTTCTCTAGTCCTATCGATCTGGAGGGAGGGGGTCAGCCTTGACAAGACCAGAGCGAGCTCCTGATCATGGGGATGCATCTCTGGAATTCCGTGCATCTTCAGGAGTGGGTCGGCGCTTCCGGTGTGAATCCATGCCCACGCCCGCTGCGTCTCTCACCTACGACGTGTCTTGTCTTGTCTTTCGGCAGCCGACGACCCTGGTACACCTTGCCTCGAGCTGTCAACCTGGGCCTTGAACTGAGGCGGTTGTGACGTGGACGTCTTCGGCCAAAGTGCAGGTTGCGGCGTTGTCGACAAGGCGTGTTGTGCTGTCAGGAACTGCCGCTTGATACCCGCCTGCTCACCCTAATGGGCACCCTTCCTGCCCAGCGGCTGGCAGCGTCTTGGGCCTTAGCGTCCATTCTTGATAGCTATTCCTTTCAAACCCTAGTGTCCTTCAGTTACAAGGTCAATTAAGCGAATTACGAACTGGGGTCCCAAGACCTGCTCCGCTCCGATTCCCCGACCCCATCCTTCAATCACCCATGTTCCTTGCGTTGGTGGAGGCCCTTGCTTTGCTTCTTAGCCTCGATATGTGTGAGATATCTCTCTACCACTGGCTGGACTGGGTCCTGGATCTGCAGAATTCTAGAAGCCTAGAATCCTCATGCAGCCGTATGCTACCACATGCTCCCCCTTTGGACATTGGCCATGTATGCACTAGAGACCGCATCTCCCAGTTTCGGTTCCACACTACCGTTGTTTGACATGGCTTCTGACTTCTCCGCCTCACCTTGTAAAGTGCTGTTTGAGCCTCGACTTTCCCGTGCTGCCCTACGAACCCCTGCTTCAACTTCCTGAACATATATACCACCGGCGCCAAAAGCAAACACTCGCCTTCTCGCACTACAACAAGCGCGTCACAACATCTTTTTTACTTCACTTCTACTACCATCCTCTCTTTACCTTCTCCGTCTGGCCATAATACGAGAGACCATTTTCACACCCAGCCGTTGTTTCTAGCTCGCATTGTGAGAGACTGGTAGCTCATCTCTTAAGCTTTCCACCCATTTCCATTACGAAGACAAAATAGCTTCTACGTCCTCGAAATTAGACATTGCGACTATCTCTCGCGGGTCGAGCCCTTTTTGAAGAGTAGCCAGCTTGAACGCACGATGGGATCCTACTGGTATCCATCCTCACCGACGACACAAGAGTCTTACTACGCATATTCTCCGCAACAGTACCAGTCCGAGCCGCTCTCACGGTACGGTAGCTCGGGAGGAAGCTCTCAATCGTCCTCCATCCCTGATTCGCCCATCATGAGCCACGGACACCACTCGCACCGCTCGCACCGCTCGCACCATTCGCATCATGCCTCTTATGATGAGAGCGTGTATGGCGACACAATCTACGAGGATCAAGGCTCCCAATACTCCGCATCCGGCCGAGCGGAAGCGTAAGCTTACAACCCCCCCGTTGATTCGGACTTGTATCTGACCTTCTCTAGTGATCAAGGACGTGACTGGCCTGTCTATTGTCTCTATCCTGACTGCACTGCCCGCCCCTTCAAGCGCAGCGCGGACCTCCAACGGCACTACAAGAACACGCACGCTCCTGAGACCGCAAAGGATACCTATTTCTGTGACTATCCAAAGTGCGTCCGCAGCCGCGAGCCTTTCCACCGAAGGGACCACTTCCGAGACCATCTACGAGAGTATCACAAGGAGGACATCCAAAAGCGCGGCGCCTCCATCAGCGAAGAGTGGCTGGAAGGCCGGTACCTTTCCTCGAGCTGGTGGCGCTGTCCCCGCTGTCTCGTCAGAGTCTACGTCGTGAAGCATGGCTTCGAGTGCCCAACGTGCAAGACTTCCTGCGAACCAGTAAGAAAAGAGAAGAGGGAGGTCTCGGAGGAACCGAAGAAGAGGGGCAAGCGAAGGTCGTAAAGGCCCTTCAGCTCACCGCCGCGCTCAGCCCTTGAGCTTCATCATGTTCAGCTTGTCCACAATCGGGTTCTCAGTACCTCACGAATTGTACCTCAGCTACAAAGTGCACACAAGGGAGGCCTACGCGGCAAGGCAAACAAGAAAAAAAAAGCACAATCACATCACGATTATCACGACAGCCCTTCTTTTCCCATTTCTATTTGTGTAACCCACGTCTGCCTGCTCCAACAATGTTTCAAAAACACTGATCGGCGCTATTGTCTGCAGCCCTGTACACCATGTTATCAGTGCATTCACTCGTTGCAAGTTTTGTTTCGGCATATCCTTCTCACTCATTCAGCAAGCGCGCGCAGGGATCCCAGCAAGGATCTGGTTCATGCATCCCTGCCCCACCCGCCGGCTGACTTGACCAGCCCCCCCTGTCCGAAGGATTCATGGAAGTCTTCTAGAAGGAGGCTATGCTAGGATATGCATGCATGTCAAGTCAGCTTGAGCTTTTTGGGGCTGGGAGGGGGGAAGGGAGGGTGACAAGGGACATTCCGCTAGGCGTTATTTTGGGGCATGTTTGGGACTTGGTATAGATTTTCTCAGTCAAGGGTCACTCTTATCCGGAGGGTTTTGAGTCATGAGACTCGACCGCGTGGCCTTGTAGCATAACATAGATAGACTTGCATGTTTGTTTGTTTGACGAGACACGTCAAGCTGTAAATGTCAAAGGATTCGGACATTATGCTTCGCACACGCGCGCTCTCTTTACTTCCGACATGACCCCGTGTTAGCTCCCCTCATTCACCGAGATCCCACAGATCCCATACTTGTATGACCTCATGCTAATGGCGTCAATACTCACAACCCTGCTCGATCTAGCTCTCTTCAATAGGGTCACCATGAAAATCCGGCATGGCCCGAAAATCGGGCCGGCCTTCTATTCTCCGTTTCCGCCGAATGCCCTTTCCCCTCTCCTGTAGTAATGATGGTGGATGTGCGAAGTCCGTGCCAGCTGCGGGCTCGCTGGCCAGCCGGCCGATGAAGAGCTTAGGGTGGTGGAACTTGAAGTCCGAATGGGCCTTGGGAGAACCAGCCTGAGCGGTGATGGAGTTGATGCTTTCTGTGGTGGGGGTTCCCAATGAGGTAAGGAGCTCTTCGTCCGGGAGGCCTGATGGGCACCCTGGGGTTCGATGGCGGTTCGGTTCCGGGGTGGGAGATGGGTCTCCTCGGAGAGTTGACGGTGGTTCTACGTAAATGCTTGCAGTTTCGGTAATTTCGAGGCCGAGACCTTGGGCTGTTTGCTGTTGGGCCTCGATCTGCGCTTCGCGGGTGATCTCTGAAACATCTTCGTCAAAGACAAATCTCTTCCAAATTTCATCTTCATCTTCCTGTGTAGGTTCTTGTCCGGGGTCGGCCGCGATGCCCTTTCCAATGGCGTGTTGCTCCTCTCCAGCTAGCAGGTCCATCAAATCCTGAGCATTTGGCGCTTTCGGCAGTTGTAGTGTTGACGGTAGGGCCAGGTCCTCGGTTGAGCTAGGATATTCCCTGGGAGGATCAATTTTACTTGCCGGCTTTAGCGCTAATTCAGACCCTTGGGATTTCAAGCCTGACACCTGATTCACTATTTTGGGTGTTTCAGGTTCCGTGCAGACGTTTTCGAGGTCGGAATTGTCGTATGAAGTCTCCGATTGGGATGAAATGACGATTACTGAACCCTCAGGTTGCGGAAATATTTCCTTGCCAGCCATCTCGAGATTGTGGGGCGATGGAGACAGATCTTCAGCGTGGTTCCAGTATTGACTAATTCCTGGGCTAATAGGCTGTTGAAACTCCAGGGCTTCACATATATCCGTCTGATCATATGATCCATGTGCCGCAGCTCGCAAGTTAAGCCAACTGTTCCACTTACGATCGTCCTTAGTCATGCGACTGGAGATATCTGGAACACCAACTTGAGCTTTCGTGCTCTCTGCAGCCTCAGAGTCCGGGGAACGAAGGTCAAAAATAGCCAACCTTCTTCCTTGCATTGGACGAGGTTGGTGGATGACGGGTGGCGATGATCGAACCAGAAACTTGGGATCGTCCGAAACTTTTCGTCGTCCGTGGTATCGATGGCCTCCTGAAGGATTTCGTGTCGTGATCGAGCCGCTAGCAACACGAGCCCGAGCATCGATGGCGAGAGAAGGGGGATTGGATGAGGGATCATGGTATTGAGTCAACTGTGATGGGTAGGCGCTCCTTGCTGAGGGATGAGCACGCGCGGAAGGCGAATTTCCGTCTTGATGCTGGGACTTCCAGGCCTCAAACGTCGGAAGAGAGTCATGACTGGTCGGACTCCGGACGGAATTGCTCGCCATACTCCACCGAAGAGACTGGCTCCCAATTCTGAGTTTCATTGGATCCTTCTCGAGTTGGTTATTAGTCTTACTGAAATCAAATTCGTGACGTCTTCCTTCGTTGGCCAGGCCTTCGATGAAGCGGCTTCGCAGGCCAACTCTTGCACCGCGCTTCGCCGTTTTTTGTCTTGAGGCATGATCCCGCTGCCACGAGAAATCTACGACTACAGGCTTTTGGAAGCTCACGCCCGTCCAATCTGTCTTTTCGAGGAGGCGCCGTCGCTTGGCTTCGATAGACTCTTGTCTCTGAGTCGAATGTTGTTCCGCCACACACTTGTCACTCGGCATCCCAAGCTGAAGGCTCATTAGCCTTTCCGATTCGCTGCTTGCACTCCCACACGGATTGCTTGGCTGGTAGACTAGGCGCTTACGAGACCCATTCGGCTTGCGTCGGGCGGTAGATGACTTGTGAGATTGGTCTGCTGGGCTCTTGGATCGCGGGATGTAATCGGGTACGAAGGCAGTAGCAGAATTGAGGGCCTTTTTGGCAACCGTCTCGTGCTTCCGGGCGCGAACTTTCGCGAAATACTCTTTTTGATGAGCAGCATCCTTGTCCCAGCCCTTTCGCCGAGAGTGACGGGCGAGGGCGCCTCCAGTCCAGTTCATGGGGGGGGGG
>JAMYIC010001087.1:0-19649 GCA_024112705.1 Microcera coccophila
GTTCGATCTCCGTCTAGTCTCTACAATCCCGTAGTATCCGCCCAAATAAAGAACACCATGGTCGGAGACTGCAAGAGATCGTTCTTAACCACGCTATCCCAGCAAGGCATGGTTTTTGTCGTTATTCTTCTTGTATCGAACTTTGGCGCAGCCACTACAACTCGACCCCAAGATTACGCATCCTTCATTATCCTTTACAAGTGGATGCTGACTCCGCTATAAGTTATAGTTGCCGTTGCCAGCAAGAGAGGTGGGGTCGCTGTTCCGCCCATGATGTTACTAATTGCCACGTTCACACTCCGTGCTCCAGTTATTGCAGCTCGTTCCTCCTTGGAAATTTACCAAATATATTTTATATAGGATGCCGACAACAACAATGCGATTCGGTGCGGTGCAGTGGGCGTTACCCTAATTGGCGAAGTCTTTGTGTTGTGATACCTTACATGTACGTCGCCGTTGAATCAGCTCCGAGTCACTACCCTACACTATCGTCATTTCATTTGTCCGCCTTGCCAACTACGATTAGAATGATTCCAAGCAAGAAAAGCTGGTCAAATGCTCCGATCACAAATAAGAGCAGTGTCAGAGACCAGGGAAGACCGACAGCAACAGCACCGACGATATCGTGCAAGACAATATGCCACGTCGCTGGACCAGATACGAGTCTTCACACTGTCGCGACAGTTCTGGGCAACTGAACTTTTTGGTCCTTACCTATGTATGCTGCCGAGCTTATTTTCCTTTTAGTAAAACGGTCAAGTATGGTTGACGACTACGGGTGAGCGCCCTGCTGACGGCTTATGGCTTGTCGCGGCTTAGCTTACAGTGTCGTTAACCTACTTGTGGCTGGCCTTGATTTCTATTGGTAAATATCCCATCTGTGGACAGACGGTTATTCAAATCCCTTGTGTCCCAGAACGGGGAAAGAAAGACATCTGATGACGGGGTGTTGAATACTGTAGATTCGCAGCTGAAGGTGTTGCAGCGGTTGCCGATCATTTGCCCCATTCCATCATCCACGTCGACACCTATCAAACCTGGCAGCTTTCCCATTGGAGGCGAGCTGACGATCGTTTCTAAAACCTGATGGATGCGTTGGTACCCGTCGCCTGATGCGAACGTTGGGCGGATTTCTGCCTGGTGTACGACTCAGCCTCAATAAGGCAATGTGCCTTGCGCGGAGCATTCCGCTCACCGTACATTAGCGTGTGACCGGAATCCTTCAACTGGGCCATCCATGCACTGAGCTAAACCTTGATTCTTCATTTCGGTAGCTTGGATCGATGACGACTAGCCAACATGTTTGGGCGGCCGCATGCCTTGACCGAACACATGTATTCAACCGTTCGCTCCAATCGCGACTCTGATTTTGTTCGTCGCAGCGGCTTTCTGGAAAGCCTGCGCAATACATGCTTGAAGCGTGCAGAATGGGCGGTTCTGCTTGGCCCACGAGGCATTGGGTAAGTGTGCGACACTAATTACTCTCGCGACTAGACACCAACCGACTATAGGAAGACGAGTCTGGCCAACGAATTCGCGCATGATTTAATGGAAGATGAAGGCATTTCCGTCTTCTGGATCGATGCCAGTTCTACCGTACGCTATCAAGCCGGTGTCCAGGCCATCGCAGAGACCTGCAAAATCTCAGTTCGCCATGGCAGCTACAGCGCGCTGACCCAGGCCGTTCAGAAATGGCTCAAAGGGCACCGCCAAGAAGATACGGTAAAGTGGTGCATCATTCTGGATGGACTCGATGACTATGATGCCTTCTTTCACAATCAGTCAGAGCAAGAGCTCTTGCATAATGGCTTACGCGAATGCGGGAATGGGTGTGTCCTCACGACGACGACGAACGAACAGGTAGCAACAAACATGTCGACAGTCGAGGCCAAAATCCAAAGAGTTGGTCCCATGGCGCTAAAAGAGGCTTTGGTTTTTTATCAAATCAAAACAAAAGCCTCCCCAGAGTCGGACACTTGGAAGATGGCCCAAGAGGTGGTTGAAAAGCGTGAGTTTCGCCCCGACGCGATCATATACGCCACAGTCGACCCGCGTACCGAAGTGGCACAATTTATTTTATCAAGTTTCCAAGACGTGTTTCCGTGGTCCCGGCACAGTCCGCGTGAACGGACTCAGACTACGTGGGACGCGGCCATTGACCTGATTGAGCGGACGAGACCATCCTCGGCTTCTTTGTTGTATCTGATGAGTCTCTTTGACGATACCCCAATACCAGCTTGGCTTCTTCAAGTCGAGGGCGCACCTCGGGAGCCCGAGATGTATTCCCCAAGCCAAGAAGATTCAGATCAGCGTTCAGAGAGCCTTTGGGTACAAGCCGAGCTCGTACACCACGATACCCTCGGGATCGAGCTTGATCTGGATATTCAACTCCTCTTGAGTACCCTTCTCGTTACGCGTCATGAAAAAGAAAATACCTTTGAGATGCACTCTCTCATTCAGCAGGTTGTGAGAAGACGGCTAGCCTCCAAAGGCGAACTGGAGAAATATGTTCAAGAGTTCATTGCGAGGCTAGCCAGGGCCCTACCCACGGCAAACTATGAACACTTGGAATGGGCACACAAGCTGTTGCCGCACTTTGTCCGAGCTCAAGACTATCCTCAGAACGAGGATCCCTTCAAGCTGCAACGAGCAACTGTGCTACACAACACGGCTTTCCTTGCCATGAGCTTGGGCAAGTATGAACTCGCACTCGACTTGATCAAACAGGCTATACCGACTCGTCGAGATCTCCTGGGTGAAGATCACGACCTGACGCTGAGATGCATCAACCTTCAAGCCTTGGTCATGTGCTACACGAACCAGATCCCCGAATCCATGAAGTTACTGGAGCAAAACATAGAAAGGTGTGTTCAAGTCCTCGGAAACGATCACGAGGTTACAATCGAGGCAAATTACAACCTTGTCCCTATCCTCTGGAAATTAGGTCGTGCAAA
Source organism: Microcera coccophila (assembly GCA_024112705.1). Taxonomy (NCBI): domain Eukaryota; kingdom Fungi; phylum Ascomycota; class Sordariomycetes; order Hypocreales; family Nectriaceae; genus Microcera; species Microcera coccophila. The sequence goes on from JAMYIC010001087.1 coordinate 2,955, forward strand.
GGAGGCTATTCAGGTTATGGACGAGGCAGTGGAGAGCAGGAAACGAGTCTTGGGAGAGGAACATGATGACACGCTGAACGCTATTGGTATGGCGGCCCATGTCTATTGGGTTGTTCGCCAGTTCGACCGCGCAGGAGCCCTTGCGACTGACCTCCTTGCTACCCGGAAGAGAATCGCTGGGCCAGATAAAGCGGGCACTTGGAGCATCTCTCATACTGTCGGTCTCGTTCACTGTGAGCAAGGGCGATACGCAGAGGCCGAGCAAATTTTGGAACAAACAATCGAGGGGATGAAGCGAGTGATAGGAGAAACCCATCCCGAGACTCTCGCTGCTACCATCGACCTCGCACTGGCCCGAGCTCACTTGGACAAGTGGAATATTGTCGACGAGATGGAGGAATCGGTTATGAAGAGCTTGCAAGTAGTGGCTGCTCCCTGCTACGATCAGGCTTTTGGCGCATTCGCCGTGCTTTTGAAGAAGCAGGTCCACCATGACAAAACCGACAAGATGAAGAAGCGACTGTATGAGCTCAAGGCGCTGATAGAGCAAAACACAAGGTCGGGAAGCTGGGAGTATGTCGCGCTCCTAGAGGCCTTGGTCGAGGCGATCAAGCACGAAGGTAATTTGGAGTTGGTAGAGACGTACCAAGCCGAGGCCTTGGACATTGTCATGGTGGAATCCGGAGAGCATGTGCCTGTAACCATGGACTGGATGGAATGGTTGGCCGAGACGCGATGGCAGCTGGGCAAAACCGACGAGGCGACGACTCTTTTACAAAAGTCCATGGAGCTCAGGCGAAAGGTCCTGGGGCCGGAACATGCTGATGTCGTAAGAGCGAGTGAAACGCTAGAGAGATGGGAGCAGAAGGAGTATCCGCAGCAGCCTGGAGGGTCGAAACCCCCAAAACGAAGATGGAGCTGGATGCACAAGTTGAGGTCCTCCAAGGGGGGTTCTTGATGCGTGAGGTAACAGGGTGATATGGATCTCGTAGTCCAGCTCAAGAAGTTGTGTTGTTGCTGTTTGGCTTTGACGAATTGATTGTAGTTGCTAAATGGTTCTAAGCTTATTTGACGTTGTATCGATGAGGACATGTACTCATACTTCACGAAGCCAATAGGAAAATTGCCCTTTGGATGCGATAAGGCTCCTCGAGATCTTGAGGGGGTAGCGTCTCAACTGATAACGGCTAAAGATAAAGCGATACCTTTAACCTCGTAGAGCCTGCACTAAGCCTGGGGTATCTGGGTATCTATTGGAGGGTGCTCTTGAGTGCCCCTAGTAATGGCACTACTGATGATGACGGCCTCGGATTGGTGAGGGTTGACGTAGCGGTCTCGAACCGAGCTAAAAGTTCAGCTGATACTGTCGAGATACAAAAACCTCAAGACAACCCCGCCTTTGGCATCGGCTAAGATTTCTTCAAAAGCCATTCGTTCACTTGTTCAGCCACAAGTCATGTCTGACCCTATCACGGCCTCGATCCAGATCGGCATCTCAGCCATCAAGGCTGGTGCCGCCATCGCGACGTGGTGGGAAGTCAGGCAGTCGAGCCGACGCAACGAGGGATCGAGCGCGCCTAGCAGGAAGGGGGCCCCCATCGACGAGATCTTCCTAGTCCTCTCCACGTTGGGCCAGCGACTGATGGGCCTGGACGTCATCAACTACGACGCACTGCCGCAGGCCCTCGCAGCCGTCAAAGTGGCGGTGGACACTTCTGACGATGATCTTGCTTACGAGTTGGGTCGTCTGGATCCCATCTTGCAATACCTCGTTGCTTGCGCCTTTGTCTTCTGCGCTGCCTGTCATCCCATGCCCATGTACTATGGATACGGCTGCGGAGTTATGAATGACGCAGGCTGGGCCAATCCCGAGCACCCGTCGTTTTGGAACCTGGACATTGATCAGGCAATTGCCTACCTGAAGAGCATTCCACACCCGTGGAAGTTGCTCAAGAAGTCGCCATCTCAGATCGGCAAGAGTGAGCCTTTTTACGAGGAGCGTGACAAGAAGTCGATGAAGTTGGGCCAAGGTTTGCTCGCAGATCTGGTCAAGCAATTTGAAAAGTGTGGATATCCTCAGCCACTGCCTCCCAACAACAACATCAGGATCGGCACTTGGGCGGTACCGTTCGCAACCTACGGCGGCAGCTCTATATACGCCGACCACGCCCACGACTTCTCGGTCGCACTCGCTTGGCAACAAGACCCGGGCCGGTTTCTGTACGCCTGGACCGTTGGGGAGCAGGCTGATCTTCGACCGGGACAGGCAATCCTACTCCAGGACGACCACATTCAAGCCTTGGCAACGTGGCTGGAAGGACTGAACGGAATCACATTCAAGGTTCTCCTGGACTCGGAGCTGGACTGGAGCAAGATCAAGCTCAAGTCGTCGACCAAGAAGTATTTGATAGCGTATACCGGGAGCGAGCATGGAATCAGGAATGTGCCCGATGTCATTGTACGAAATCCCGACCCTACGGCGCTCTTGGCTGCGCAGCTTGACACGCTCCACATGGTGTCGATATCAGTGCCAGCCGTCGAAGCCGATAAATTGCTGACGGCTTCCGCAAATCCGGCATCATCTTCCCCCAGCTCACCGGAACCGAAATCTCCTCAGTCACCCGAGGCATACTTTTCTACGCCCAGCTCTCCGCTGACGGTGGCTTCCCCAGAGTCAATGCCCGCATCGGAAACGATGAACACACACGCGGAACGCCAGATACCTCAAGCAGAGGTCCCCATGCCAACATCGCCAACCAGTCCTCAAATCCCATCATCGCCTCCCTTGTCAACTGTCACACCTTCGGATACCTACCCCCCTCTTCCTCCTGAATGGGAACAACGATTCACCCCTGATGGAACACCTTATTACGCCAACCACAACACGCAGGAAACAACCTGGGAACGACCAGCTCCAGTTGCTTTGCCTGCTCTTCCACCAGGGTGGGAACAAAGATTGACGCCAGACGGAAGGGCGTATTATGTCAACCATATCTCGCAAGCTACAACATGGGACCGGCCAGCTCCTGTTCCCCCGTCTTCTCTTCCACCTGGGTGGGAAGAAAGACTCGCTCCTGATGGGAGGGCTTACTACGTCAACCACAACACGCAAGTCACAACCTGGGAGCGACCAACTACCGCTCCCCTTCCCCCGCTTCCACCTGGGTGGGAGGAAAGCTTGACGCCGGACGGAAGGGTTTATTATGCCAACCACAACACCCAAACCACGACATGGGAGCGACCACCTCCTGCAGACACGGGTTCGCCTAGTTATCAAACAACTATACCAAGAAGACCCGTGTCACTCAGCACTGCAGGCTCTTCTATGGGTATGCCTTGGTCCGAAGGCGGTTCTTCGATTACCATGCGGTCAGATTCCACCGTGAGCGTTTTCAGACCCGAACAGGATGTCGTAAAGTCGAGAGATCATCCTAGGCCTCCTCCACAGAAGCGTCGACAATTGTGCAATACTCGCTTGTTGACGGGAAAGGGAAAGGCCGTCTGCTGGGTGGCAGATATGCCAGTCACACCTGATATCTATGAACAACTTCCATCTAATCAACACGAATCCTCATACATTAGACACACTGCACTTGCAGGCGAGGCTTCGGACCTGTCGAAAATGGAGCACACTCTTCGTCAGACCGGCCATACGGAGCTTCTCGTCGGCGTCAATTTACATAATGAATCAACTTATAAGCCCGAAGTTTTGAACAATCAACTAAGAATCACTCTCGGTAGCGTCTTAGAGGAACTCACGACACACTCGTTTTCGAGGGAGTTTAGCGACAGATGCAACGGCTCTCCGTTGACCGGCATTGTCGTTTGCGTCCTGGTACATCAAGATCGAATGAAACAGATTCCCTGGCTGCGGCAGATGGGCATCAGTTTCCTGTGGGACCTTCCCTCTTCCGTTCCCATTAGTGACGCGAAGAAAGATAATGCCAAGTTCTACGATGATGCGCACAAAGCTACTCGGAAGATTCATGGCAAGGATGTGAGAGTTATTCTTAATGAGGTTTGTAATTCCGCTAGTGCCAATCATCCTCTGTTTTCTTGGCTGATTAACGCAGTACACGACTACATTTCGCTTACAGAACTGGCGAGAAGGTAATGCGCCCTTACCCGACGTCGTATCAGGAGGAATTCCGATCCAAGTCTTGCTGTGCTCGACTTATCGCCCTTGGACAATAGGACTATCACAATCGGACTGGTTCAAGCAGGTTGGCAATCTGCTAGATGCCCGATTATGCATTTATGTCAAGGGCGGCGCAACAGTCGCTCCTGGGTCAATAGAGAAGCAGTGGCAACTATCCAAGCACAGGAGGAAACCAGTCGAGTCTGGGACTGATGTTCATGTTGAAGAGTACCTTGGATAAGCTGAGGGGAGTTTCTGCGATTACAAGCAAAAACATAGTGCCCAATTACTTGTTAAGTCTGGGGAGAAAATGAATACGGTCACCGGTTCAGATGCAGGATTAGGGCAACATTGGAGGAGTCTCTTTCTACTGGGATAAGGGGAGAGTCAGGTATATAATAGGTTGTGCCGAAAAGATAACACAAATCAGAACATGAAAGTTCCAGTCGACATAAGGGTCATCCGCAGTACTAACAAAGTTGATAGGTTACCAAGATCGCACGTCTTAAGTAATCAATGTCTCTCTTGTTTCCCTTCTTCCTCGGATGTCTCTGGCCCTCTGTAGACTTCTAAAAGCTGAGACTTTCGCTTATCCATGATGATGCGGAACACAACCTCCCCAGAAAAGTGTTTGAGCATATTCACGCACGCCTTTTGTAGCCAGTGACTTTGTCGGTCAAAATACTTCCTTGACTCTTCAGCCTTTGCCATCCTTGCTTGCTGCAAGGTTCATAACTGCTTGACCAAATATGATGTGGGATCAAATTAACATAAATTTCCACGATTTAAAGTACTAAGGAGATGATAGAGGCAGAAAATGGTATCAAAGTGAATCTTTGCATTCGCCCCTATGGCGTCGGCTAGTTCGGGCGCGCCTATTTCATGCAGGGGATATGACTTCCGGCTCTTCCGCTGCAAAGGTTTGTGAAATAGATGCTTATTCTAAAAACGTCCATATGATTCAGCATGAGCTAAGGTCTGGATGCAGGGATAAACAAACTGAGAACTTCATAAAGCATAATCGCCATCGTGACACACAGTGACTACAGCTCAATGAGCTTAGAATGCAACGCCATTGCCCCCTCACCAGGCATTTTCCTGTTAGCTTCGACGTCAGGGAAAGCAGCGGTCGAAATATTATTTATAATGATGCGAAACTCGGCCACGGTATCGAGATGTTCTTCCTTGTGTATCCGTGTCAATCACGGTTAGTCGGATACTCGAATCCAGAATTCACGGCGCCCATAGTCATGATCTCCAGAGTTTGACAATGGATAGTGAGGAGAGCTTTTTAGAAGCCGTGGCCTGAAAAACTGATATGCATTGAGGCTTCATTTGACGGCAGCTGTCTGTCAAAGACTGTTCTATTAGCTCGAATTTGTCAGAAGCATACAGTCAGTCAAAGCCGCCGTTGCTTGTACGGTTTTCATCGTTTTATCTCCGGGCTCTTATTTCGATTCGAATATTTGTATCAACTGACCATAGCGACAACTTGTGTTGTATACGTCTAGCCGATCTCGTCACTACCGTTCATGTTCAGTAAGAGGAGAACATCGGCGTCCGCCGGAGCAGTGGTCGAAATGTAGGCCGGCAACCTTGACCTCATGGTAAGTTATATGACATTGAGTCTCGTAGTCTGCCATAGGTGTCGCTCACTGGCTCTTACTACTTGGGCGGGGGGCTTCAATCTTTCGCTTAAAGATGGGTGCCTTTAATCAGGGCTTGTTGCAACTCATCAAGGGTTTTAGCATCTCGGCCATGATTGAAAAGCTGTACTCCATGTCTCGTTCGCTAGAGCAAGCTATATGAGGACGTCACCGTGTTTGAGATTATGAAGCATGATATCAAAGTCAATGTTACTTTTCGTACGTCGCACAGTGTCCAAGGCATCTCAGTTTGTTCTCTATCTTGCCTTGTGGAACAACCTTTCGTGGGCCTCCACACCGGTCTAAACCCCGGAAGTCTGCCTCTTCACGTCTTTTTATAAAGTCCGTTCTAAAAATTAACGTGCAAAGCAAAGCCTTAATCCATGCAGGTTGCACATCGTGGGGTTGCATCATCACGTTTTCCGGCGGTGAGCGAGTCCAAGTGTTGGTAGAAGAGCAGCCTGTCTTAACCCTCCGTTTACAGTATATCTAGCAAGCAACTTAGGCTTCCTTATGCTTGAGATAGAGATATGTAAGCTGTACCCTCTGACCAGTGGACTCAGAAGGCCGATCACGGTTGAAGAGTCGGGTAGTTGAGGACCAGCAGCAACCTGCGTAGATCAAGAAGACTGGGAGGACACATGTGAAACCTCTCGAATGATCAACTATCCCTTGTCTTTCTTAGCGTCGTTATTACATCACTTGCTGGATTCCGTCATAAGTGAAATCGAGGAATCCTCCAGGCCCGCGCATTGACGTTCCCGCTGTTGCTTCCCGCACGTAACAAGCTAAGCCCCTTGTTTGCCTAGGGCACGTAATAATCAAGTCTCTATAGCCAGCTAAACATTCCAACAAGACGAAAATCGTTAGCCGAGGCCTCTAGTTACATACACGTGTACCGGCCCGCCCATGCTAAGGAGGCCAACGACCCAATTATTCCTTATCAACGCCCATTATAACTTACCCAGAAGGGAAGGTAGCAAGTTTGCTTCAGCTATCTACGTCTTTAATGAAACGGATGGACCAGTCATGTCAAGCTGCTTCCCTAGGCCGACTTGGAAAACCAGGTTGGCCTGCTGATCGCATAAATCAACGGACGATACCGCCGGTGTGCAAACTCGGCAGATCGGCACTGGATCTGCGTAGCTGAAACCTGGCGATAGTGGACGCATGAAGCGGCAGGTTTATGGCATGGAGGTTCCGATTCCGCTCCAAGTTTTATACGAGTGATGACGAGGCCAACCGATAAATGCGATCTAAATTAGGCCACTTCTCCTTGAAAATGCACATGGTTTAGCCATTCTGCTTCAAGTCCCTAACCTAGATCATTTGAAGCTGAGAATTGTAGGTAGAAGATATCCGGCAATTGATCCATTACCCGCGGGAGACTTGGATCTTCATCCCCTATGACGTTGGTTTCGTGGTATAAAATACGATTCGCATCGTCCTCGTTTTCTCAACTTCGTTTTCTACCAACTCTCTCTCATCACTTCTTCGCTTCGTCTCGCTCATACTCAAAGCATATCAAAATGGAAGACATTTATCAAACCCAAGCCAAGCTTAAATCCGACCGAAACCTGAGCAAGGTCAGGGCTGTGCCAAACAAGAACTACAAGCGCCATGGCACCAAGTCCTACGTCTATCTTCTCAACCGGTTCGGGTTCGAACCTACCAAGCCTGGGCCATACTTTCAAGGCCATCAGATCAAGCAGCGTGGACTCGCTCATCCTAGGTTCCATGCCGCTGCAGGTGGTCGGGCTTATCAAGTGAAGGTTCTCCAGAAGAAGCTCTACGAGGAAGGAGATAAAACCGGAGAAGTAACAGCAGAGGACCAGCAGTCCGATTCTATGTATTTGTGTGAGGTGTCGATCGGCACACCGGCTCAGACCCTGAAGTTGGACTTTGACACCGGCTCCTCGGACCTCTGGGTGAGTGGATGGAATCTACTTTAGCGATTGGACAATGCACATACTGACGATACGTCCAAAGGTCTTCTCGACAGAACTGGACAAGAGCACCCAGCAGAACCACGGCGTCTTTGACCCATCGGCTTCCTCGTCTTTCAAGAAGCTTGACAAGGAGGCCTGGAAGATCTCTTACGGAGATGGTAGCTCCGCCTCCGGCGATTGCGGTACAGACAATGTCACTATTGGCGGTTTAACCATCAAGGATCAGACCGTCGAGCTCGCCAAGGAGCTCGCTCCGCAATTTGCCCAAGGTACCGGCGATGGGCTTCTTGGCCTGGCCTTTCCGCAAATCAACACCGTCACGACGGACGGGAAATCAACTCCCGCCAACACCCCCGTCGTTAACATGATGAACCAAGGCGACATTCCCAAAGACGCTCAGCTCTTTACTTCGGCCTTCTACAGCGAGCGGGATGCTAATTCACCCAAGTCGTTTTACACCTTTGGCTACATTGACACTGATCTTGTCTCGAGTTCCGGACAAGACATTTCCTGGACCGATATCGACTCCTCTAAGGGCTTCTGGATGTTCCCATCTGCAAGCGCCTCCGTGAACGGTAAAGCTGTCACACAGTCTGGGAACAAGGCTATTGCCGACACCGGCACAACCCTCGCCCTGGTCTCGGACGAAGTATGCGAGCAACTCTACAAGGCCATTCCCGGGGCGACCTATGACTCGAAGCAGCAGGGCTATGTCTTCCCCACTAGTACCAAGGTGGAGGATCTCCCGGAGTTCAAGGTCGCAATCGGGGATAAAGAGTTTGTCATCCAGCCCGAGGACTTGGCTTTCGCTCCTGCGGACGGCAACAACTGGTATGGAGGAGTCCAGTCCCGGGGAAACATGACTTTTGATATCCTGGGCGACACGTTTTTGAAATCTGTCTACGCGGTGAGCAATCCATCATATAAAACTGCGAATTGTGCTAATCGTGGTTAGATCTGGGACCAAGGAAATCAGCGATTTGGAGTTGTTCCAAAGATCCAAGCCACTCAAAACTTGGACCCTCCTAAGACCACAACTCAGTAGAGGAGGGCATGCTCCATATTCAGGACTCTTCTCAAAGTATATGTAGTTTTCAAGATTCTAGGGGTCTAACGCTAGGTTACAATCTCTGTTAAGAGGTGGTCTATATATTTGATGGTCAATCGTCTATTGTGTTGCTTCTGCAGAGTACTTCATCGGTACCACATCATGTGTATGTTATTGTAACATGAGTTTTAATACTGATTCTACATCTTCTCTCGCTCAACTACGACAGTAAGGGAGCCTTTGCAGTCTCTGACTGTAATGATCCTTAAGGTAAACTAGCTAACGACGATCGCAACCCATCCACTTCAAGTACCCCGGCTAACGTTGTTGGATTTTTTTTTGATATTTTTATCTAAGAAGAGACTTGAAGGTTTAGTTTCATATTTTTTCTTTCTTCGCTTTTGTAGACTTTGAACACGGATCAAACTCTATTAGAAGTGATTGAATTAATCCTTGAAGATCCTACCTAAAAGAGTGCTATAGGGGCGTCTCATGTATCATAACCGTGCTGCTCTCACTATGTACTTCACAGTGTGGAGCCGGGCCGACCGAGAAATGTGGCTACTGTTATTTAAGGTGGCCTTGTTCCTCGTCGCCTCCAACAAACTTACACTGTCTTTGTCGTCTCAATACGAGCTTGTTAAAAGCTGGAGTATCACATGTCCGATCTCCTAGATTGAGATATCATTTAAATGAAAAGAATGCCTCTCGAGCTCAACTCTTCAATCAACTAATACATCATGTGATAACTTCACTTAATTAGAGCTACATAGTAATAACGCAAGGCGCTATACCCGGCGACCGAGAATGATAAAAGATGAAACTACCTATATTACACAATCACATTTATAAGAACTTCTTTCAACTTAATTATGTAAGCAAAAAAGAAAAACCTTAAGCCTCCTAAGCAGGCTTGCAGATATTAACCTCACCCCCCGGGGTTCGCACAATAGATGCTGTTATTAAGACAACAAGATTCCGTAGTTTCCTTGGCGTTTTACAATCATGTGATACCGAGGAAATGAATTGGCTGGATCTTTGACGATCTTCTCGCAATTTGCCGAGGAGTCTTTCTCCGTCTGGGTTTGAAGAGTGCTGGCATTTACTGGATTTTAGAGAACATACAGGATAGCATAGTTCCTATCTCCGAGCTGAGCTCGACCTGCTCGCCGCAATCCTGGATTGTTCTATGGCCTGGGAAAGTGGACCTTAATTGATCTTGAAGCAATCTCGGGGGTCAAATCTGACACGAGCAATGCTCTCGAGGTTGACGGGTACACGTAGAGCAAAGTTTCACGCGATTATAAAGACGTGATAATAGCTCTTGATGCGTTGGAAATAGTCTCAAACAAGCCTTAAGTCTAGGGCAGTATTTGCGTTTCCGCGGAAGTGTTAACACGCTGTGGACATGATGCTCGAACACCCATGTCTTACTGAACAATTTCGGCTCCAGCTTGTAACAGCATGGCCCAGAAGATCTTCGTGTCAGCTTGCCAGCCGCAGCTGTAATGGCGTGAAAAACCGGATCTGATGGTTGCACAAGGTCTCTCTTCTGCCTCTCGATGGCAAGTTCTGGAAACGCTTCAAGCCTACGGAGCCTCAATGCAGTCTCAACGTTGCGGAAATCGCGATTCTAAGCCCGGTGGCTTTTTACCCGCAATTTGTAATGGAAATCTTTTTGCTACGCTAATGGCTGCCGGCAAATCCAGACGGATGATAACAATAAAATTAATTTACTCACTGTCCCATACGGAGCTATAGGATGTGATATCTGATGGAAATAGAACAACTTCATCCTTGGGACACCTGGTGGATCTCGAGAGTAGACAACACTAATCTAAAGCGCATCCAGGATCCCATAAAGTAGCTTATGGTCTTCAGCTTCTCCCTGCTTTCCGCTCAATCTGAGGAACTACCACCCAGCGTTTTAGCAAGGACATCCTCGGATATCAGTCACAGTATACAGCGGCACTTTTATCGGCCCTTCTAGTCTAAAAAGAAAGCGGGAAGGATTTTAGGTTCAGGAACTTACGCTGAGACTTTGCAGCGGAGCGAACCCACCGTCATGGGTCTCCCGCTTCGCTTGCTCGCCAACCGGCGCAAATGATCCCGTTATCGGATGGATGCCTAGATGAAGTCGTCCGAGCTGAAGGTGACTCTCAAAATCTATAGCATCAGTAACTATAAGAAGGGAACGCGCCCGTAGGCAGCATGACTCTCCATCCCTTACTGTCACAGCGCCTCCAGTCACTATTAGCCCTTCGGTTTATAGTTCGTCTCCAAACCCGGGAAGATGAAGTTCGCGGCCAGCCTTGGTCTGGCCTCTTTGGCTGTAGCTACTCCTGCTTTGCTGACTCCCTTAGATGTCCATCTTGAGATGGAGGGCAATACTAGAGTCAAAGCCAATATTACTAACTATGGGGATGATAATCTAAAGGTTCTTAAGGTTGGGACCTTGCTTGATAGCCTTGAGGTTGAAAAAGCTGAGGTTCTCTTTGGAGGTATATTTTAGAACTCTGCCTGCTTTACCTGGCTAATTAAAAACAGACATACCTATTGAATTCGAGGGTATGCAAGTTACCCTTGCTCCAGATGATTTTGACGATTCGTCCTTTCAGAATATCCCCTCAGGCAAATCTATTGAGGTCTCGTTTGACATTGCTCAAACATATAATCTTTCCTCTGGCGGCACTTTCAATATCTCGACTAGCGGTATGTTCTCATTCTCGAAAGAGGGCTCAACCGAATTAGTCGGTACTATCCCCTTCGAGTCAAACACTATCCAGATTAGTGTCGATGGGAAGATGGCTGCCGCTGCTCGCGTCTCATTCCATGAGAAGCAGAAGCGAGTGATGATCCAGGAGGATTGTAGGGGCGCGCAGTTAGCAGCTGTTCGAGTCAGTTTAGCTAACTGCGCTAACCTCGCCGGTGCAGCTCAGCAGGCAGCCAGGATAGGTGCTGCTAGTAGGCTTGTTGAGTACTTCAAGACTGATGACTATGAAACTCGCCAAGCTGTTGCCCGCGTGTTTGGAATGGTTTCTACTGAGTGCGGGTCTGGAGGCCACGACTACGCCAGTTACTATTGTCGTGATCCACTACGTGGTTGTGGAAGGGGTATTATGGCATATACTTATCATCCTCTTTCCACAACGTCAGTATGCCCACCATTTTTCAGGCTTCCTGCCCTTGCGACGACATGCCACCAAAATGATCAGGCTATTACGAATATTCACGAAATGACCCATCTAGCACAGATCCAGAAAACTTATGACTATAGGAGCTTCGGATATCAAGCCGTCCGCAGGCTGCCAGCCCGGAAGAATATCATGCATGCCGATACTTATGCTTATTTCGCCAATGCAGTCTACCTCGACTGCCCCGTGGGAAGCGGTCCAAGCAGCCCAGTCGGAAGCGGTCCAAGTGCCTCAAGCAGAAGCGGTTCAGGAAGCCCCTCCGGAGGAAGCGATTCAAGCAGCTCGGGCGGCTCGGGCAGAAGAAGTGGTTCAAACAGCTCGGGCGGCTCGGGCAGAAGAAATGGTTCAAACAGCCCGCGCAGAGGAAGCGGTCCAAGCAGCCCGCGCAGAGGAAGCGGTCCAAGCAGCCCATACAGAGGAAGCGGTTCAAACAGCCCAGGCAGAGGGAGGAGCGGTTCAAACAGCCCAGGCAGAGGAAGCGGTTCAGACAGCCCAGGCAGAGGAGGCGGTTCAAACAGCCCAGACTGGGGATACGGTCAAGACTGGAGATACGGTCATGGCTGGAGATACAGCTCAGGCAGAACCAAGGGTTAAAGCCTGATGCTAACAGTGAGGGTGGTAGTAATTTAGGTAATCGCGGATACGCCGCTCAACGCAGGATAGCTATCATCAAAAAAAAAAGGCAGCGGGCAGAAATCAGCGAGGGTTGTTTGACCCGCCTATATCCGGTTTCTTATGACGTCTCAAGCCTCACCTTATACATGACACGCTGCTTATCGGGCGCCGTTCCGACCTCTCTTTATTAGGAAGATCAAAGAGGCATCTTGGAGATGCGAAAGACATCAAAACTAGGATATAGGAAGAATGACACAGTCCATCATCTGTTCCCGAATACTTTTGGTAAGCAGACATAACTTTTCCTTTGTGGAACGCATGCACTTGGCGAGATTTCGTTGATTTCCTACCGAGGGTCTCGAATAGAGTCGATTTTCAACTGTTGCTGGTCGAGCGCAGTTACGATCAGTCGTCTTCTACTGTGTTGCCTCTTTTGTGTCTAGAATGCATGCCGACGGAGACGGTTTTGTTGGATATGCCTGGTCAGCAATGCCTACAGACCTCACCGGGAGCGGCGGCTACATCTACCATCAAGCTGTCTTATTGGGCAGGAATTTCGAATATTGTACTAATTATAAAGACTCGCAAGATTCTAGACTACTCAGATGGATCACGCAAACCTCTCCTTAAGCTTGCTCGCCATGATAGCACCCAAGCCCAACAAACAACCAGACCCGATGAATTCCAGCACAGTGAATTCCACTCCAAGGTTCAACCTTAGCCAATTCCTGACTTCGATGCTTACAAGCGAGTCGAGGCCGAGCGAAGCCAGCGGCGCGCTCAGGTCGATATCTTGGCCAGCGGGAAGATTCAGTGGTCCAGCAATGGCACCGGCAGCTGTTTTAGCCAAGATGAGGACCGAATCATCCTGACATAGCAGTGACGAGTCAGTTCTGGCTTTGACCAGCAATGAGGCGAGTTGGCACACAACCGAGTCCGATGACGACGACGCCGCGGCTGCCTCTCTCTCAGCTGTTGAGTCCGGGGGCTCGAGATTGCGATAAATCGCCATTCTGGGATCCGACCTCCAAAGAACGCGATTGTTCTTCGCGCCCAATGGAATGACGGAGCTCATGCCAACGCCTACTTGGCTCTTGTTGACAAACGTCGTAACACTATCGCCTGCGCTTGATTTCTTCGGCGAAGAGCGAAGCAGCATGAGGTGCAACGCATCCAGTAATTCTTGTTCACGCAAAATTTGCAGTCCTGTCGAGCGGAATGTGTTGAGACCCTTGGCGTTTTGACTCAAGTATCCAACATCGTCCATGGGACCAACATCGAGCACGGATGCTGGGAGACCTAGCAAATGCCGATATTGGACGAATGCATCCAGAAAGGCATTCGCACTGGCGTAGTTGGCTTGGCCGGGTTGACCTGCGATACCAGAAACGGAGCTGAACAGGAAAAAGAAGTCGACGGCTTCTTTCTGGCGTAGCAGCACCTTGTGAAGGTTCCACGTGCCTGATACCTTGGGTTTTGTGGTCGCCTGCCACTGCGCAAACGTCATCTTATCGAACGCCTCGTCCTAGGGGCACGATTAGTTGCCATCCAATATCTAAGCTCATTGATACTGTTATAGAGGGAGAGATGGTCCACAAGCAGAGCGGGCACATCGGGAAACAACTCACATTGAGTACCATGGAAGCCTGTATAACTCCTCCGATCGGCTTCCCGGCGGACTTGACGGCCTTGACAACAGCTGACGAGTCACCCACATCGCCGGATATTGCTGTACACTTGCAACCCTGAGCTTCCAGCTCTCTGAAATAGGTGTCATGCTTAGCGACAGACCCAGCAGATCTCGAGAAGAACACGATATGCCGCGCGCCTTGTTCGACAAGCCACTGCGCCACAGCTCTCCCAATCCCTCCAAGGCCACCGACGAGGAGGTACGCTCTGTCCGTTCGAAGTCGTAGCTCTCGAGCCTGTCGACTGACCTTCAGATCATCCGTGCTGCTTCCGGTAGTTCTGCTGGGGAAGGTGACAACAATTTTCCCAATGTGTTGACCCTTCTGCATGTGGCGGAACGCGTTCTGTATATTACTCGCCTTAAACTCCGTCATGGGGCCAATCGGTTTGATCAGACCGCTATCGAGATATCGTACTAGTCTTTGGAGAATTCTGCGTGCGTAGTTAGCGGTAAGTATGTGCTTTTGAGAAGCTGTTTGTCTGGGATACACACCTTTTTACTATCAGCGGACGATGTTTGCAAATCTGCGAAAAGTCTACTCCCACGAAAGACCGATTCTGTTCGAATAGATTCATCGAAAGTAGACCCTGACCGATGAAGTCTCTTTTTCCGATCTCGATCATGATGCCAAACTCGGCAACGCATTTCCAAGATGCGTGAAGCAGTTCCCCTGACAACGAGTTCAACACCACATCAACACCGGCATTATTCGTGGCGGCTCGAACACCTTCCAAGAAGCTATCATCCCTTGAATTGAAGATTCGGTTCTGGGGGATGCCGAAGAACTCAACCAAATGGCGTACTTTGTCTTGATTCCCTACAGTACAGTAAACCTAGCAATTTGTGTCAGTCATCTCTTACCAGCGGCTCATCGGGATTCTTCGTCTTACTTCGGCACCAATCATCTGCGCCACCTGTACGGCTGCCATGCCTACTGCACCGCACGCCGAGTGGATGAGGACAGTCTGTCCTTTTTGCAACTTGGCGGTATCGACGAGCGAGTGGATCACCGTGCCGAACGCACATGGCATCGTGGCGCCCGCGGAAAACTCGAGGTCATCTGGCATCTTGATACACAGGTTTTCGTTTGTGTGTACTACCGTTGCAAAGGATCCTTGGGCCATTGACAAGACCCTATCGCCGACTTTGACGTCTTTGACGCCTAAGCCCACGTTGGTAACCACGCCGGCGCATTCCAGACCGAGGTTACCGGTGGTATTTTCGACGATTCCCATGGCGATCAGGACGTCCTTAAAGTTCAGTCCAGTGGCTCGTACTTCAAGCTCGACGACATCATCGCCGATCGAAGTGTTTGATGACTCAGGGCTCTGCTTCCAGTGAAGACTCTGCAGCGAGCCCGCTTGACTGAAGTCGAGTGTCTTGGGCAAGGAATCATCCTCTTTCTCCTGAAGTGCCCGAGGGACTGAGATCCAATGAAACTTGCCTGTCAAGATACTGCCGTTACTCCAAGCGTACTCTAACGTCGGCGCCCTGTCCGGTGTTCGACTGCGCCGTTGAAAATGTTGGAGAACGTCAACTACTGCGCCAGCGCCCGCCTGTATCTTGGCGTCGTCAAAGGATTCTAGCTCAAGCGTGGCGAAATCCATGAGCAATTCGGAACGGAGAGTCCGCGCCAGACCCAGAATCGCGGCGTAACGCGGATCTTGGCAACACACCTGGCTCGCATTGGTAACCCAAAGGATGCCTACTTGGCTGGCTTGATGCCGCAAGAGCAGCTCCTTCAGAGCTTCGAACTGCTCGGGGTTAATATAATTGAGAAACTGGCCCTCAAAATCCAGCAGAGATAGAATCAGCTGGTCCTTCACCGGCTTGTCGTGTAAACCGCAGAGATCGATCTGGAATCCGCGTTGGCGAAGCTCATCGACAACAACCCTGGCAGCTGGTACAAGACTTTCTTCTGGAGTACCGGCAAGTACGGTTATTTTCATGGAAATATTGTGACCAGGATCAGTCTTCGAGAGCCTCGCAACGATGTTGTTGTTCAGCTGACCGTCGTGTACAATCGCCTCGACGTCGAATCCCGCTGTCTTCAACTCGTTCTCCCAGCGATCTCCGGTTACGTATGGCTCGTCAGGTCGGTTGTCCGTCTCGCCTTGCCACCAACCAGAAAGTGCTCCCTGAACAGGTCGTAGTTAGTTTCAAGTGTAGCCATATGAAGTTTGTCCGAACTTACCATGACATAGTTCATCCACTTAGTCGCTATTATTGCGATTAGCCCACAAGTTTTTCTCATCGTTAGCGCTTCTATGGGAGACTCACTGGGACTTAATTCCTGCATCAGAAGACGGCCACGGGGTCGCAGGAGCTTTCTAGCGTTCGTTAATGCTTGATGTAGACTGCCTGTATGATGAATAGCCTAACAGAGTCTCATTAGTCCTGTCCAAAAAAAAAAAA
>JAMYIC010001087.1:19770-30412 GCA_024112705.1 Microcera coccophila
CTTTGCCAATGTCGAACACCACAAAGTCCATTGCTGGCATATTCTCGCAATGCTTTTGGACATTGACAAGGGCTTGCTCAAATACATCCGCGTATGTGTAGGAAGCATACATCCGCTCCCCGTAGCCCTTCGAAACAAGGTGAGAAATGATAGAGCTGCCGTGTTCATCTCGACCCGCGCCAATATCCAAGATCCGTAGGTTGGGCTCCGAATGAGCCAAAAGCCTCAAATATTCGCCAAAATCACTGAGTTGTACATAGTCATTGATCTGTATCCATGCATTCTCTTGTACCAGGACATCCACAGGCTTGACTGTGCCGGACCAAATGCTGTTCATTTGGAGATACTGACGGTAGACAGCCGATGCAGGCACAGCCGCGTCGGTTGTTGATAGTTGCCGTTGTAATTGCTCGATAGCCTCGCACCTCTCTTTACTGCACATGGTAGCAAGTTTCTGGCTGGTTGCAACTTTTGGATAGTTTCCAGACAGTGCTTTTTGTCGTTGTTCGAGGATCCAAGCGGCGAACTTATCCAGATGAGGCTGATCTGCACACCTTGTGACCTGCTGCAGCCCGACGCTCGTCTCAATCATGCAGGCTAGGGCAAGCTCTTCAAGAAGATTGTGCTCGTCAGAAATATCCCTGTCTGGCTTCAGTAGAGTACTAGTCTTGATGAAATTGATATCGCGATCCCATTGCAGCTCTACCGCAGCATGGGAACTTCCAACACCACTACGAGCCAGTGCGTTGTCAGGTCGGTCAGTGATGTTACCGTCTATGGGCGACATGCGTAGACCCTTGAGTCCGATGATCTGCTTGCCATCGCTAACGGCTGTGAGATTCCCCAAGAGTACGTGACTCGGGTTTGTCATTGCATCGGCTTCAACCATCGCATGACCGCTATGGTGCCCGATGGTCAATTCCTCAATGTATGTTGGCACCGCTAGTCGAACAAGCAATTTAGGAAGGCCCTTTGAGATAGCCGTATACAAAAGCTGGAAAGCTGCGTCCAAGGTAGCGGGATGCAACAAATAGGCCGACTCTTCTGACGTACTAGCTGCATATTGTGGTCAGGTATGGGCGACTCATCAGGAGGTTGTTCATGAACTTACGCATTCCCAGCTTAGCAACCGCTTTACATTCGACCGGATGCGCACTAATATCGTCCAACAGGCGGAATTGAGGCCCATATAAGAGGCCCACACGACTCATGGCCTTGTACCAGGAGCTGGAGTCGACCTGACGAGGCAGCGGCTGAGGTGTAGATAACCTTTCTTTCTCGGCTGGAAGATTGCCTTCTGTCACGCTGACCTGTCCGGCAGAGTGTGTAATCCATTCCTCACCGCGAAGAGATGAGACGGTGAATTCGTACCACCTCGATTCGAGGCTGGTTGTCAGCCGCAGACGACGCAGGTTGGTGATCAACTCGACCGTGTCGGAGCTTTGGAGCAGGAGTGCGGTATGAATACTGACCCGTCGGACTGTATACGAGCTCAGTGTGCCTCCCGTAAGCTGCCAGACCGCTTCTCCCGCCATGGCGACGAAGCCAGCAGCAGGGAAAAGAATGTTTCCCTGTATTACATGGTCTCGAAGCCAGGGAACATCCCCCGGACGCAACAGGTTACGCCATGACGGATCGGTACTGGTACTTGCAATCACTCGGGTTCCAAGAATGTCGTGATGGCTGTACTTCCGAAGCCTCCATTCCTTAGAGAGTCGACTTTCTGCCCAATACTTGCCCTCGTAGTGCCAAGGATACGATGGTAGATCTGTCAGGAGCTTACCGCTTGGGACGATGCTGCTCAAGTCAATGTCCACGTTACGAAGCCACAGATTCCCGGCAGTCTGCAGGATGTTGATTGACGCATCCGCATTGCGGACCAAGGTAGCGACGTAGTCGGCCGTCGTGGTCGAACTATGCTCGCGGTTAATCTGCCGGATAGGTCCAGAGAGCGCAGAGTGCGGCCCAATTTCTAAGAAGGTAGTTGATGAGGTCAACGTGTCGAGCGCGAGTTTGACGGCAGAATAGAACAATACAGGGGATACTAGGTTCTGCACCCAGTAGTCGGCAGAGAGACAATTTTCATCCTTAATAACTTTCCCAGTAACCGAAGAGAAAAATGGCACGTGAGGTTTCCGCGAAGAAGTCAAATCTGATATGGATGACTTGTAACTGCTGGCGATTGCGTTCATGTGATCTACGCGTTTCATGTCAGTCTTGCAAGGTGCTCTAGGAAGCAGAATTATTGAGTAGACTCAACTTACACGAGTGATAAGCGCATTGAACGCGGAGGGACCGCACCAAGGTATCAGGATGGTCGTTACGGATATTGCGCATGACCTCTTCGAGGACATCTGTGTCGCCGGTTATGGTAACACTTCGCGGGCTGTTCTCGCAACCAATGGTCACACCCGGTTGGAGATAGGGCGACACGTCTCTTCGGCCCAAACCCACAGCCGCCATACCTCCGAAGTGAAATTTCCCAACGTTCTTGGTGGCTCGGCCTCGGTGGTATGCGACAAGAATGGCCTCTTGCGCAGTGATGGCGCCACAAGCGTACGCAGCAGCAATCTCCCCCGATGAATGGCCAATGACGGCGGATGGTTTTACCTTGGCCGCCTTCAGTATGTCCACGATGCCAATTTGTATGGCAGTGCAGCAGGGTTGCGAGTACTCGGCCTCGGACAGCCTACTGCGAGGCTTAGGCAGCATAATCTCGCTGGCCAGCGTCCATGACGGCGGCGATGCCGATGTCGCTAGAGCGTAGTCAAGCCTGTCGATAGCTTGTCTAAAGATAGTGTTTGTTTCAAATAATTGTTTGCCCACTGCGAAAATGCGTTAGCGTGCGATGTTAATAAAGTAACCAAAGCTTTCTTAATAATAAGGGTTGGGTGATGACTGGCGTGTACAAGTCACGGATTTAGTCTCACGAACGGTGTACACCCAACAAGATAAGAAGAGATAATAAGCGATAGATGAAGGGTAGAAGAATCGGAAAGCATGGTATGCTCACTTTGTGCCCATTGTGCACCTTGACCGGTGAATACGTAGACCAGATTGGGCGTTGCGTCGGAGGCGACAGACGTTACGCTCTGCTCGAACGGGTCATTACTAGTGATCACACTAAACTTTCTGTGCGAATGATGCTCTCTGCGATGACAGAGGGTATAACTGAGATCTCTCAGCCTCTGCGGGTGGTCGAGAGCGTAGGCTTCGTGATTCCGCACCAGCTTCTCCAGTGCCTCGGGATGTTTGGCAGAGAATACCAGTAGGCTTGCCGATGAAGGCGAATCCGATACCAAGTCACCATCTTCGTGGTCATAGCCGTTGGTCTTGTATCCGTGGCTGTTAGATTCGCGTCCAATGCCGTTCACACCGTTGACATGTCGCGGGGTGTCGCAGTCAACCGACTCCAAGATGATCTGCAATACAGGAATCAATACAGTTCAGTATCGAGCGATGGTGAAAGCTTACATGTGCGTTGGCTCCTCCAAGTCCAAAGGAGTTCACACCAACTCTTTCGGCCTTTCCCCGTGGCCATGGCATAGGATTCACGGGCACAGATAAGTTGGCGGCCTTGAAAGGAACTAATGATCTCCATATTAGCTACTCACTTAGTCTGAGGCGGCAGAATGAGGCACTTACTATCCGGGTTGGGCGTCTCGAAATTGATGTTCGGCGGGATCGTCTTCCTTTCGAGGGCTAGCACCATTTTGAGAACGCTCGACAAGCCGGCGTTGCCCTCCGAGTGACCCAAGTTGGGCTTCACAGACCCGATATAAACACCGTCTGCTCCGAAAATCCTTCCGACGGCCTTGGTTTCGATCGGGTCTCCCACCTGTGACGATGTGAGTTCTCATGCTACTTTATCGGGGATGACAGGTCGAAGCTCAACATACCCTGGTGCCTGTGCCGTGACACTCGATCATGGCGGTTTTCGAGAAATCGATAATTCCCGCCGCTTCATATGCCTTTCGAATCACAGCTTCGTGTCCACTGCTGCTGGGCAATGTCATGCCCGCCGTCTTCCCATCCGAGTTGACTGCAGTCGACCGAATGACGGCTCGAACATTGTCTCCATCCCGTACCGCGTCGCTCAAACGCTTGAGGTAGAGCGCCGTGACTCCCTCTCCTCGGGCATACCCATCAGCGTTGGCATCAAAAGTCTTGCAACTTCCGGTAGGCGATATCACGCCCTGCTCCGTCAGAGCGATCGTCATACGCGGCGCCGTGATGATGTTGGTTCCACCGACCACGGCCGCCTCGCACTCGCCCTTCGCAAGAGCGGTGCAAGCTTGATGCAAGCCGTTGAGAGACGACGAGCATGCGGTGCGTACTGTGATGCTTGGTCCGGTCAAGCCCAATTCGTACGAGACGCGATTTGAGAGGGCATAGTCGCTGTAACCCAGCATCCTGTACATGTGCGCGTTTTGGTCATCCTTCAAATCCATGTCCAACCAGTCCTCCCCAAACACCCCAACATAGCAGCCTATATTGCGGCCTCTCCAACCTTTGGCACCCGCGTTCTCGAGTGCTTCGTATACGACTTCGAGGAGCAAACGTTGTTGGGGATCCATTGACTCAGCCTCTTGCTTTGTCATGGACCAGAACGATGCGTCGAGATGCGCAAGGTCGATGTCCTGTAGGAAGTACCCGTGCTTGGTGGCAACGTGGCCTGGCTTGTTTGCTGGACCATGGAAAGCCTCGACATTGTATCTGTCGGCCGGCACTTCGCATCGAGCGCTTCTCTTGTTGACGAGTAGGTCCCAGTAACCCTCTGAGTCTCGGATGCCGCCTGGGAGCCTCATTCCCATACCGACAATAGCAATCGGTTCTGCAATGTTGCCGCTGCTCACATGGCTGGTCAAGCTCTCCTGTGCCTCTACTGTGTCGTGATGCGGCTCAGTGGAGACTCCATTGCCGTGTATGCCATTCGTGAAGACGAAGTCATTTCGGCCGTTCTCGTTGCGCTGATGTGAATCAGGATGGGAAATCTCTAAGCTCTCCATGGTGCTCCAAGTGTCAACGAATCAAGTTTCGTCATAGGGTTCGCCCACCACTAGTTCTTCCTCTCTTCTTCCTCTTGCCAAAACTAGGGTGGCAAATGCAGGGACTGGCTCATGAATTGTAGAGAAATTGCTAATGAAAGAAGGGCTTGAATGTCTGACTTTTCGTACTCTTTGGGCTGGGAGAACCAGGTACAACAGTGACGATTGCAATCTAGCTTACCATCCCAGCTGTGAATGCACCTTTGTGCGACTCTTCTGGGAGATAGCAGTTGATGGAGTTCCATCGGGCACTTTCGGGGATTCTGGACTGGGGTCGTGGCGCGGAATACGAAGTGCATCCCCGGTCGACTTCCGGACTTCCAAAACAGGCACGATAAACCCCGACACGTACTCCAGTCTCAGCTCACAGATCTGTCTCGGTCATCATCGGGCTTACTTGCCCATCAAGGCTGTTAGTAATGAAGCGAGGAACGTTTGCAGCGCGACAACGACGTTTTGGAGTTGGTTTGTTGACAGGTGCCCAACTGCCAACGTCGCTGGATACATTCAAAACCGAGACCCATTGCCGGACTCAGTCGACACTACCAGTTTCGGTAACGGACAAAGACATTGCATGTTAGCGACGTAGTAACGGTCATGATGAACATCGACTGACTAGATATTGAGATTTTGAAAGAAGGCAGGTCCGATACCAAGTTCTTCAGTGGCGAAGAGATTATATCTATGGTTTCTATAGAGACTTCGAAGTCCTGTCATCAAAATCCCAGTATCCCCGTAGCAGCTCTCAACCCACACTCTCCAGAACAAGGACTCTTGTACAATGTTTATCAAAGTAAGATGTCTGTGACTACTTACTCTTGGTTACTAGGTACATCAAGCAGAAACAAACAGTAAAATGGGGTGATTAAGAAAGATAGCTCGGCTACGCAAGCTCAAACATGCGACTCAGGTAGATGTTACAGTTACCATACCGAATTATAGCCCTTTGCTTTCCCTAAACCCAGTTACGGCGTACTTGTCTCGTTCAAAAATCCATTAGCGACCAGCTGATACTCTGGCGGGACCTCTGGCCAAACGTCGACACCGTCCAGGATGACGACTCCCATTCCACCGGCCAGATGCGTCTCCACGTGGCAGTGCAGAAGCCAGCAACCGGGGTTGTTGGAATGGTAGCGAATGGCGACCCACTCAGCGCCGTGGAAGAAGGTGAAGTTCGTGATGGCTGTGTCCCGGATGTTGGGGTTTTCCAGGTTGAACGAGCCGGGCTGATCCAGGACGGCTTCGGCCACAGAGCTGTAGTTCCACTTGCCGTACCCGTGGCCCAGGACGTGGAACTTGCTGCCGTGCTTGTGGATTGCATGGTTGATTTCAATCGGCTCACCGGGCAGAGCGCCAGCAGCCAGGATGACTGCGAAAACGGTGTGTTAGTACGAGATACATAGCGTGAAGTAAATCGTAGGTTTGGATAAAGAAAACTCACTATCCACCCAAGTATCGTTCTTCGTCCGAATGATCAAAGAGTCTTCAACATCCTTGGGATAAGGGTTGAACAAAAGAGGGTCGTACGCATGCATATCGACTGGGTAAACCGATTTGCCGTTCATAGTCCACCGCCAGGCTGCGCCGTAACGTCCCATCTCAAGCAAGAAAAGCTCATCTCCCTCGAGCTGGGGTGTTGCTGGCTTAACGCTAGGATAAGGCGCGAAGTGGTCAATCGTGTCGAGCTCGAAGGGTAGGGTGGCATTGCTCATAATCATGCCGCCATAATTGAGATAGCCTTCCTTCTGCTTAGTCGGGAGCTGGTAGCCGAGCGTGTAGTTTCGCAGAGTATGCACACCGGTGTAGCTCAAGGCCGCGTAGCCCGAGACAACCTGTGCGGCCGCATTGTCCGAGAATCGGATTGTGTAGTCGCCGGCGGGTTGGTTCAGTTTGACCATGACTGCGACTCGCTGGCCGGGGTACATCAAGACAACCTTTGCGAGATGAGGTTCTGCAACGGGTCAGCCACTTGGTCCGGGGGACTTAAATGATTCATGCGCGCTCATATAGCATGAAATTGCTCTTTGAGATGTGGTACTTACCGACGTATTGTCCATCGATCTCATATATCCACATGTCGTGGTTGTCGATCGACAGCTTCGCGATCCTGAGAGTCGACGCCATGACGAAATTGATGCTCACCCAGCCCGAATTTGCGCACTCGTCCACTTTGATGTACGACATGCCTCCATCGGCGGGCTTGCAACCACTCTGTAGACCTAAAGGAATGTTGTCTGGCTTTCCCGGCAGAAAAGGGCCTTCGGTGATTTCTACAAACGGCAGACATCTGTTGTGCAAATCCATAGTTAGTCACCTAAATTCGTCTCGACACCTGTTCGATGGATATCCTACCCTTTGTCATTGATGTGTCCAGGCAAGATGACGCCCGCAATGTTCTGAGGAGTAACAGCGAAGAGCTCCGCAACGGGAGGGCAATAAAGAGACCCCTTTCCATTTATCAACAGACTATCCACGCAGCTGCAAGTCGCTTGTTAGCTTGGCTCCCTTTGGATTTGCTATGAGAACTTACAAGATGTCGAGCTCAGAGGCTGCTAGCGCCTCGACATATTCCCAAGAGGTGAAGTTCGTCCATTCGGACAACACCAGTAGCTTCGGGTCGTTGGCCGCTGCTCGCATGGCTCCTATCTCCGATTCTGGGACTCCGTTGATTAAGTGAAAGGGTGTAGGGTTGCCGGGGTTTGGTCTGATGAAAAGTGCGCCGTACAGGCCGTCCAGCATATCCATGCGAGAATGCGAATGATACCTGCAAAACGATGAGTCCCATTGTTTTCACCTTGACATTTCGAGTAAATCTGTTCATCTTCTGTTGGACTAGACCAGATTTTCATGGAACACTCACCAATAAGTTCCTGATGGAGTCGCTTTGAAGCTGTAAACAAAGCTCTCGCCGGGCTCGATGGGTGCTTGTGACAGGCCTGGCATGCCATCCGACCAAGGTGTCCCTGGCAGTCTGAAGATGTGTGAGACCTGAACTAAAAACTTTCAAGGCGTCTTTTCAGTGTGGAGGCTTTACTTACGGAAGCCCATGCCAGTGAATGGAAGTATTGAAGGGCATGTGGTTGTTCACAATGATCTGCAAACACGGACATGTCAGCAACACGCGCTCGCCACTGTACGCACAGCCTTGAATCGCCCAGAGCTTCTGGGCAATAGACTTACTTGCACATCATCGCCCTCGTCAAAAACAAGATCTGGACCTGGAAATTGGCCATTGACCTTGGTCATGAGACGGGCATTGCCGTTCGGACTGCCCTCTTCCCAAGTGATGTCGAGGGTTTTGCAGACTTTCCCAGGGTGACATGTTGGACTATCAGACGAAAGGGCGTTAATAGGGGAGGCGAGGAAGCCAACGAGAGCCAGAGTAGTGAATAACATTGTAACAGGTGCCAAGTATCAACCAGAAACCCATCCGTCGTCGCAGCAGCACGTTCGAGCTGATCCTCTAAACATAAAGAGAGTCTTTGTACGACATGACCTTTGTAGTCAGCTGCGTTCACCGTCGCCGAAGCGTACCCACTGGCTAATGAAGCTGAGATACTAATGCAGGTCGACGGAGCTGAGTATGGAGCCTGTATACAGAGGCATAAACAATCCCCATTGGCCCGGCAAACCACCCAAGGCGTTGGACCCCCTGTTCGTACGGCAATGATTCCCCGAAAAGAAATGCGCAGGGACGTTTCCCGATGCAATCCCGAGACCTTTGGGGCTCGATTCGCTCTGCTTGATGGGGTACACACATCTCCGAATGGCTTACGGAGTAGTAGCCCTTGGGGTCCGTATGCAGACACCGACGGGGCTGAATGCTGAGGTAGATAGATGTAGATGCAATGTGTATCATTCGAGGAGAAGCATAATCCGGCGCGCATCGCAAATCATATAACCCTACCGAAAGCAACTATCTATCCGGTCTCAGACCTTTCCTTCAATCCAGAAATTTCTATCATCGTCATCATCGTCATCCGTATCATGTCGAATCTTGGAACTTCAACGCTTTTCAACGTCCAAGGCCTTGTCGCCGTCATTACCGGCGGAGGCACAGGTGAGTCGCCCACCATTGCTCCCAAGCTTGGAAGGGATTGGACAGAATAAGCTAACTGGTTTGCCGCGACAAAGGGCTGGGGCTAATCATGGCCAGAGCCTTGGCGGAGAACGGGGCCGCCAGGATCTACATTATTGGGAGACGAGGTGACAAGCTCGACCAGGCAGCTGCCTTGTATCCCAAGTATGTTCCCTCCGTTGTAGCATTTATGCGGTTGTTGAAGGTGTCAATTACTCATTCTGCTCTCCCAGGGTCATTGTTCCGCTGCCTGGCGACATCACCAACCAAGAGGAGATCCAGCGCATGGCCGAGCGCGTCAAGTCCGATGTGGGCTACGTCAACCTGCTGATTTGCAACGCCGGCAAGTCTGGGCCCATGCTGGAGTCTCTCAAGCCCCGGCACACGCTCCAGGACTTTGTGCGGCTGGCGTGGTCCTCGCCCATGGAGGACTTCACTTCGGTGTTTGACCTGAACTGCACGGCCATCTACTACAGTGTGATTGCTTTCCTGGAGCTTCTCGATGCCGGTAACAAGAGCGACAATCCGTACAAGGGCGGGAAGAGCCAGGTCATTGCCACGGCCTCGACCGCCAGTTTTCTGAGGAACCCAAGAGCCGGCTACGCGTATTTGGCCAGCAAGGCCGGCGTCATCAGTCTGATGAAGAGTCTCTCCACGTTTTGCGTGCCTTGGGGCATCCGGTTCAACACCATCGCAGCAGGACGTACGTAAACCCATACCCAGTCAAAACAAACATGGCAAGCTGACAAGACGGCAAACAGTGTTCCCGTCGGACTCGTCCGAGATCCTCTTCAAGCCCTACATTATTGACAAAACCAAGAAATTGACCGAGGAAGGGGTGTTTTCACGGGCGTATCAGCCAGCGGAGAGGGCTGGATCGGAAGAAGATATGGGCGGACTTATTTTGTACATGTGCAGCCGAGCGGGTGGTTTCTTGAATGGCAGCGTGATGCTCGTAGACGGTGGGAAGCTGGCGACGATGCCCGCGACCTACTGAGCGCAAAATGTAGCCGTCATCAGAACAAGAAGCTCGCATTCGTGTAGAGCATGCGAGAGAGGAGGCTGTCATGGTAGTCTAGAATAGCCATAAGCGAGAAAAGGAATAAAGTTGAGAGTGTCCGCTTGCATCTCATCCATGGTCCATGTTTTCCACAATTCTCAAGTCCCTAATTGAAGCCGGTTGCGGTGCTCCCTCTCCCACACTGCGCGGCGTTTGTGGCCAAGCCGCCTCCAGCCGACGAAGCGAGATGAACTAAGCCCTTTGAGCCAGCCATTTCTTGACCCATCTCGGCTCGCAGCCGTAGAAACGGTGGTTGTAGATAACCTGACCTGTGCCCCGGCACCTGACCTGACCTGTGCTCCATTTTGTGGAGACTAGCGCCGAGAAAAATCGGGTCACCTGACCTGTGGTCCACATATTTAACAGCTCTCGATTAGACCAAATTATAGAGCATAGGTTAGGTTAGATATCTCTTAATGTATTCCTACTATATTATATAACTTTCCTTCTTTTTAA
>JAMYIC010001088.1:0-12888 GCA_024112705.1 Microcera coccophila
CGTTCGGGATCGAAGAATGGTATGATAAATAGTCGGTGATAGTCGCACTCACATCATGTCACTCTTAGACTCCTAAGTTTTCTTTTAGAATAGCATGTAGCAGTCTTTTGCTCTTGTGTTTATTATGAGATATACAGTTCAATCTGAATCTACGCATCTAGCGATAGAAAGGGGTTTCAGTCCCCTGGTTGGACTTGAGTCGCAGCCCCGTAAGGCCTCGGAGATCAACCCCCGAGCTCACACCCGTACTAGCTCCCCCGCCTGGAAGCTTAGCTAGTCTGTTGATGGCGGCGATCTCGGCTTCTTTTGCGAGCCTCTTGCGCTCCGCCTTTTCCTCTTCAGTCTCAGTCACCGTCTCGTCCTCTCTCCTCGTCCTCTCGCCTTCCCTCAGCACCTCCTCACTACCGCGCATACCGCTCATTTGTGTCTGACCAGGGTAATAGTCGCTCCCCGACATAACCGTATGTTGTGGGCGCCCTTCGTCGCCCAGCTCACCTCGAGGCCGCTGGATGCCCAGCTTGCGTACCGCGGCTACCACTGCGCACATGAACCTCATGCTTCGGGCGGCTCGTGCCTTCTCGTCGGTCCAGTTGCTAGCGTGGGTGAAGAGACATCTCAGATCCAACTGGTCCAGCTCGTTGACACTCGCAATGTTGAAGCCAAGGATGTTGCTGTAGTCGCGGGGGTTCGCACGCAGGAACGCTTCCAGTTCGCTGCGCAGGGCGCTCAGCTGCTCGAAGGTGGTGTTGACGTCGACGGACAGGCCCATCATTTGTCGGTTAGGGCCGCTGCGCGATACATTGTCGATGCGGAACGTTATGAGCCGCTCGTTGGCGACCTGGGTCTCGGCGTTGTTGTCGATGCGGCGGAAGACGGTGTAAAGCAGGGATAGACGCACCACGACCACAGGCTGGGAGACGGTGGTGGCGGGGTTGAAGAGCTCGATACGGTCGCCGACATCGTAAACGTGGTCGAAGAGAATGAAGACGGCACCCGAAAGCAAATGGTTGAACGTACGACCCACGGCGAAAGCCAAGCCAATTGCCACGGCCGAGACGGTCTGCTGGATGTTTTTGATGATCGGGACATACTGCACAAGGATAACAAAGACCATGGTGACGGCAAGGATGAGGAGTGCCACCCAATCCAGCGTGTTGATGACGTGGTTGAGCGAATCCATACCGGAGAAGACGGCGTGCCTAGTCCTGGCGGCTCCCGTAACGGCGGCAACAGCATCGGCCAGAGTGACGCTGCCCATGTTTGCGTTATCGAGGGCCTTGAAGTAGGTCGCCGCCTGAGCGCTGTTGTACGGCCCCAGAACCTCGGCGACGTCCTCCTTTCGAAGCGTGTCCTGTCCAGAGAGCACGAGGGCACGCCAGATGCGCGTGGCGAGGGCCGCCGCCGAGGTCTCGTCGCCCAAAGCGCGCTCCACGACGGCGTAGCCTCGCGAGGGACGGAACCAGTGGCTCTGCTTGCCGTCGGACATGGTGTTTGGGGTGAGAAGCGTGCCGAACATGTCGACCATCTTGTAGGAGTCGATCCCCATGCGCCGCAAGTAGGAAGTGGCGCCGCGGCGCAAGCCCTTCTCGTTGCCCGTGGCGGTGGCCAGGAAAGTGTCTTCTTCGATGAAGGCCGGGCTGCCGACGGGGTGAAGATGCACCGAGGCCTCGTACAGGGCGATCAACGCCGTGTGCATTTCCTTGGAGCGAGTGATGCGGCCCAGGTTGGATCGGTAGTGGTAGTGAACCGTGACATAGGTGATGGCGATCTTTTCCATCAGGTACAAGCCGGCCCAGAGCGTGAGGGACTGGAGGACGTCGATGACGACCTCATCCCAGGAGGCTTCTTGTTCGTCGAGATCTTTGCCATCGACGGCTAGTTCATCGTTGAACGTGACATACTGCAGGCGATATTCACGTCAGTGCAAGATCCGTCAGGCAAGGGCTTACGAAACGTACCACGGCGAGCCCAATGAACGAGCAGATGGAGAAGCCGAGGGCCGTGATGGGCCAGCGCACAACGCGGAGGAGGCGCCAGTAACGTCGATGGGCAGGGTTGACATATCTGGAGACGTTGGTTAGCAAACTTGACGCAACGAGGCTTTGCCGCACGAGACAACGGACCTGGCGACGAATCGAAAGAGGTAGGGCAGCCAGCAGGCGAAGAGATAAAAGGCGAAGCCGCACAGCCAGGTGAACAGGAGCCAGACCATGACGTAGTAGACCTTCTGGTTGTCTCGACGCCGGTTCGTCTCCGCCGTCGTGGAGCTATCGATCTCGGCCTGCGTGATGACCGCATCGTTGCGGTATACGATGATGGGGACGACGAAAGGGATCGAGAAGAAGACCAGAACGGCGAACATGCGAGCCGCCTTGCAGAGCCCGTCCAGGTAGCGCGTCGGCGGCTTCGAATACCGCGGCGTCCAGGCCGAGCGGTCTCCCGTGCCGGCGTCCATGACGATGGGGTTGCTGTCCTTTTCCTGCTCTTTCCTGACAGCGGGGATGGCTTCGTAGGTGGGCATGTATGTTGACGCCCGACTTCGAGTCTAAGACGTTGACAACAGGGGTGATGGTGGTGGTGGTGGTGGTGGTGGTGGTAGTATAGGAGGAAAGGCAAGAAGCGGGAAGAAGAAAAGGCCAGACAAAGAGAAGAGAAATGAACGAGAAAACGAAGCCGTCGTTCACCAAAGTGCCATGGACATGTAATGGCGTTAGTGTGGCCTTTATCTGGACATTTGCCGCGATCAGCCCTAGACCATCGAGTCGAGTCAGCCCTAGACAGCTAGCTGTCTGTGTCGCACCAGCTCTGGACCGTTCGGGATGGCGCTTATGATCCCCCCCCGCCGGCCGAGTTATATAAGAAGGGTTGGTTGCTGCTAGGGCTTACGCTTTGATACCGTCTGACAGTCCTTGGCAAGATTGAGATGCTGTGGCGCCTCCTGTTTCGCGCATCAGCTTAGCTGGATGGAGTTTAGGTGGCGGTTATGCGTAAAGCTAATCAGACTACCTTAACTGCCGTTGCCTGCGGCGGTGAACGGGCGCAAGCAAAATGAGGTTTTTGCACTGAAGGATGGGAAACCGAAATCTCTTGGGATGCATGGGAAGCGTAGTGTCTTTGCCGATCTTGTAGCGTCACTATAAATAGGCTGATGTTGTCTCGCGGGCGGATCTGGGAATGCCCTCGTAGACCCAGAGATGGCCACTCGTCTGTTAGTCTCCCCACACCAACACCAACACCGGCCGGGACAATTTGTCAAAAAAAGAACTTCGGTCATGACCGCAGATTAGCCACGTACCGGCATCGTTTCAGGCTTTTCAGCTCCAGAGATTAGGATCGCGTTAGCGCCGCAAAAGGGCCCGTGGAGTTGCTATTCCATAACATCAACTAGCCTCCATGGAGCTAGATCGCCGTCACGTGTAAGGCTGATCAGCTCCGATGACCTCGCGCTTTACCGCGTCTAGACATATGGCGAGCCGCGAGCTGCGCGCTAGCCTGGGATGCTACTGCGTAGTATGGGACTTCAGTTCCCCGACCATGGTGATGGATGCACGTTCCGTCGAGATTGTTAAGCCCGCTAGGGGAAAGGCGTGGGTTGAGGAGCCCGCACTAGGCACTCACTCCCCAATCGTTGGGTTGCGAGGTGGACCTTGACAAGCTTCATTTATCTAACGCACCGTCGAATCCTCGGGATGGTTAGGGTTGCTTTTTTCGAACATCGTGCCATGATGAGCAGAGTATATGAACCCGTCATCTACCGCCACATATCTTACACCCAGATTAGTCGCCAACCCCTGAGGACGAAATTTCCGCTCAACCATGACGCCGCCAATTACTCAGAGATAAGATGTTGATGACTTGGTCTCATTGTCGGGCACGGAAGAGACGATCGTTCATTAATATAATGACTTTGTCCACTCTCTCTTGTAGCCAGCCTGAGAGTCGGCATTATTCAAGGAGAAGGGAGGTATCAAGTAAAACAGCCCCCAGACACGTCAGGAAACGGCTTTCGTCTCCCTTACGACAGGGCCGAATAAACAAAGCTCGGTCGCAAGCCGAATTGACGTAGGCGCCAGGTACAGCCAATCACTTCCAGCGACCTCCAACGAGCATTCAACTTTAGGGCGCTTCGCAAGTTGCCTTTGTAGCACGACTGAGGTTGCCAGGGAAGAGCCGTCGCTGCATTATGGTGCATGACTTTTAAGGGGTAAACTGACTCGAACATCAGCATAGCCAAAAGTAGTTCGAGCCAGGGACTCACAGATGCTTGTCGTTCTGCTTCTCCTGACATCCGCCGCCGACACTCCTCCCATATCCATCCAGTGATTGCTTTTGGAGAGATTCCCCTTGTGCTTGCTGGAACCTTGGCGACAGCTCACGCCTCATGCTAACAAGTCAGCTTTGGCTTCGCAAACCCCATCTTGGAGCCAAACATGAATTTAAAATGAGAGTCTTTCGTGATTTGTGTCATGAGATGGTAACTTTCAACATGCTCATTAAACGTTTCCCGTTGATGGGATATCGTTTGACCCTTTCTAAATGCGAATTCTTATGCCATCTTCCTCGTCGTTTTGATTCGCCCCTTTATGTTCCGGGTAGCCAGACTGAGCTCATCTACAGCACATGCAAAGTTAGGTTACCTCGAATTTTTGTCAATAGGATCTTGTCAAAACCACGCAGAGCCTGACTAATATCCTTCGTTCCCTCTCCGATTGCCTTCCTCTCCTTGCTAATCTCCATGATCTTGCGGACCATTTCATCAAGACTGATATCTCCATTCTCGTCATTGTCAATGGCGTAAAAGGCTTCCTCTGCCTCCTTCTTGTAAGCAGGCCCAAGGACTTCTTCAACATCTTCGAGGTAGAGCGCAGCCAGCTCTAGGGAAAGCCTTCTTCAACATCTTCCCACGAAATTCCACATGAGCACCTCAAGGTGGCCACTGATGCCCGAGACATCCCATCACGAGATCACCGTTGCTCTCATCGCATAGCAACATCTGGCTGGTCTCAACATCCGGACACAGGAGAAACATGTACCCTTACACGTGAAGGGGGTTTAACGATACCCATCCCGCTGTCAACGCTTTGACTGCTACTGAGCTGTCTCCGCATGAACTCATCACTTGCCAGAGGATAACGTAGTAAGTTCAAGCGCCAGCGAAGTGTTAGGGTTAGAATATTCCCTAGTTCCGTTGAACTATGTTGAAAAGCCAGTTTGGATTTGATCCGATTAATGAGATTGCGGAGCTCTTTTATTTGCAATCGATTACCATACTTTTTGTGTTCCATTTCCATTGTGTTTCCAAGCGGCTTGAAGGGTGTGTTCTGTGAGGAACCTGGAATTTATTTATTTCGCACGACATATTTCTTACTAATATTCAAGCAGCTCCGGTATCACTAGATTGTTTGGTCAACGTTCTACCTCAGCTGTTTCGATCTCCGTTGTAACGGGAAACAGTTTATTTCAAGTAAGCTTGAAATTTATTGTCTGATTATGATGTGCGTGATTCTATCATTGGGCTTCTTGTGTGCATGCAACGATATTTCAGTTTTTTCGAGCCTCATCATTGTCGCTCAATCTCAGCTATACAATTTTGACTCTACACCAATGTATCAAGAGCTGAGGAGAGTTACCTGGGGTCTGAAGCGCCCAGGGTGGTTAGTGTGCGATGCGCCTTAGGGCTGTGTTTCTCTATGTAGGTACTCCATAAGGCCGATCCCGTTGGGCTGCCGCAGAGGCCTAAGCCCGATCGGTGAACTCGTCTGAACTTCGTGATTGCGATAGGCTAGGACTTCAGTGGCTGAGGACCATTGCGTGGATTGGAACACTCATACTGTAAAAGTAAGGTTTTTTACTAAAAGGGAGGCTAGAGAGCGGCGCGCCTTGGTTATCAAATGGGGGCAGTGCTGTTGCCGCTGTGTATTAAAGCCGTTGCCTGCTCCACGGCTTATCTTCTCCCAATTCAGACCTTGCAATGTTGCAATCTTCCTAGGTTTGCCCTAGATTTTCTCCCCAGGGTATTCCTTGCTTTAACTATGGGTTTAGTGCAAGAATCTCCCGCGTTGCCCGCGCCCGAACTCGATCCAGGGCTCAGGCTGACAGCACTGTCCGAATACCCAAACTGGGAGCTCAGGATCTCACCATACCTGGTTCAGCTAGAAGCTAGGCAGTACAGCCGTGCTATATGCCGCGATCGATTATTATCTTGCCTCCCAGACGGAAACCCATTCCGACATCTGGAATCGCCCTGGGATATACTCCGCGCCGTCGGATCTTCGTACCGGGAATGTATCTTTCTTGAAGTTCCTCGCCGTTCGTCTAGTGCTCGTTCTTGGACATACGGGGGAATTGCCCAATATGCCTGCTGCGAACGCTGCAGATACGTCAAAGCCGCAGTGAATAGGCTCGCTAAAGACATGGACGTGGGAAACAAAGCCCCTCCACACATTACAGTACGAGAGAAAGAAGACGGACTTTCGGTTGGACGCGGCGAAGTACCTTTACTCAACGTTTCGATCAAATGGTTTGGAAGAGGCCAGAGGGCTACGGAAGCGAAAGGACATTTCTTTGACCTGGTGTTGCGTCATGGTAAGTGTCTTGTTCATCCAACACGCTTTTGCTTCTTGTAACCTAGATGATGCTGAGTTAAATCTACGTATCTAGACCAAGAATGGGCAATTAAACAATCTTCCTGCTTCATCGCTAGTGAGAGGCTGAAATGGGCCGATCGACGGCTTCAAGAGTGTAGAAACAAGCACAATTGTCATCCAGCTAAAACTAGTTTCCTCCCCCGGCGATTAATCCACGTTGGGGACGCATATACGCAGCCGCGCCTCGTAGAGGAGGGCGTCATGGATCTTCAAGACACGCAGGTTGGGTATGCCGCGCTGAGCTACTGCTGGGGCACTGGAGGGGGAACCTTCACGACGACGTTCCAGAATATCGATGCCAATAAACGTCACATCCCTCTCGACAAGCTTCCAAAGGTAGGCACCGTCCGCAACGGCACGGGAACCCAGATCTCACTGAATCGTTAGACAATCCAAGATGCCATTTGCATCTGTCGCGGGTTGCGTCTCCAGTATCTTTGGGTCGATGCTCTCTGTATCATCCAGGATGCTGGGAATGCAGACTGGTATGAGCAATCGGGCCAGATGAGGCTGATTTACTCGAATGCTCAATTGACCATCGCCGCCGACGAGAGTCCAGAATGCACGATGGGCTTCTGGCACCAGGATAAGATGAGTTTCCAGAGAGTCAACTCGTGTTGTTGGGCCAGAGACGTCCCGGAAAGGGTTACCGATATCCTGTCCACAAGGGGCTGGGCATTGCAAGAGAGAATCCTCTCGCACCGCATCTTGCACTTTTCCGCCGATGGCGTCAGCTGGGAGTGCAACGAGTGTCGTCGCTTCGAGGACGGTGAAATTCAAAGCGACTTTTTGGGATTTAGCTACCGCGCCTTTCGCCTCATGAATCAGTCCACCCCTCGCGAGCGGCTCAGAATTGGCAACACCGTCGACGAAGACCGCGGTTCAACCCACATAACCGAGTTCCTGACCTCGGGCTCCAGGAACTCGGTATATTTTGTGTGGGCCGCCATAGTCGAGAACTATTCCGAGAGAAACCTGACGCGACCCGAGGACAAGCTGGCTGCCATCTCGGGGCTGGCGAGCTTTGTGCTGGCCGAGAGAGGTCTCGGAGCCGAGTCGTACCTCGCGGGGCTCTGGGAACAAGACCTGGTCCAGGGCCTCCTGTGGTATGCCTCGGATCCCCGCGCCGATCGGTCGCGGTCGAGGTATGTTGCGCCGACCTGGTCATGGGCATCACATACCGGGAGCATAAAGTACTTCCATGAGCGATATCAATTCAGATTCAATTCGTACATCAACATCATAGATGCCCATTGCGCCACATCCCGATCCGATCCCACGGGAAGAGTTACTGCAGGCGTTATCCACCTCGACGGCCCCCTAGTTCGAGTGGAGTTGGCCACGAATCCATGCACCTCTATACCAAAGTCGACGTACAAGGACTCGGCGGGCAGGCTGGTGCGTGCTCAGGCGCGGCAGCAAACATTCGTTCGCGAGTACAAGGGAACAGCGGTATTCGGAACGGAGGAGTCGCCCTGGTATGAAGTTCTGTGCGATGAGGACATGGACTTGCCTCCGGCAAACCTTGTTCGTGCGCATGAAAGTCAAGGTGAAGCTGCAGCTCACTCATCGGGGGAACAGCGACAATACTTTTGCCTCAGTGTTGGAGAGCTAGTAGACCCTTCTGAGGTTCGACTGGACTGGTGTGGGCGACGGAGCTGGGGTGGACGACGGGACTGGTTTTTAGTCCTAGAAAAGGCGCTTCGGACTGACAGAACTTATCGAAGGGTCGGCATAGGGTACTATCAATCTCGTACTGATATGTGTTCTTTGTTTGACTATAGTTCGATCTGTAATATCTCACTTGAATAGTATAGGAAAACTAATGTTACCTCTAAAACTAAGAAGTACTAGGTCCTATGCCCACGACTGAGATTTGTCCTTTGGGAACGCAAAGCTAGACCGTCTCTTTTGCCTCCGGCGGCCCTGCCGGGCGCCCTCCTCGCCTTCGGCTCGAGCTCTAGAGAGCAGCCCCCAATATAGCTTTATCTAGTAAGCAGTGAGATAGCAAAAGGATCCAATTGCTATTAGGTATTTTGCAATTATAGCTAGTAATTGTAGTAGTGAAGCAACATTAGGCTCCTATGAGAAGAAGTAAAGCTGGAAGCTGCCGCCCACTACGTGTCCTTTAACTTCCTGCAGCTTTGCTTAACTATTAGAACTACTTACTTGAGTAGAAAGATTCACTCTTCAAGTACCAGGATTTATCAAGATAGAGAGCGAGGAGCATATATGCACGGTACCAAGTTGGGAACAATAGGGAGTTATGCGGGCAGTCGAAACCTGGGTCAGATCATTACCATGGAGGTCAAGCATTTGGACCCAACACCGCAGCAAGCAAGCTGTCTCCTCGCAGCACGAACAGCCATTGGCTACCCACCTCCCTCGAGTTTAATGACCCGCTCCAGAAATGCCGAGACTGTGTGGTGTGTTTTGTTTCCTCCCTCAAAAATAGCTACGAGTGTGGACGTCGGCTCTGGAATGCCTGTCGGCGAGCTGATGGCCGAATGTCCCAGTCCATTTCGTTGTGGGCATAACATGAGAAAGAACATGGTCCACCGCGAGTCCATGGATAGAAGGAAGAGAATAGAGCAAAGAAGTTTCTTGTCAGCCCAACTGGAGTCTACCACGTATTCACATTCATAGCAGGACGAGGGAAATCAAGGCAATTTGTATTCATTAGACGTTGGCTAGCCAATTATGCCCTAGTGCTTAGTGCCGATCATACTTGGAGACTGAGACATAACCCACATATCCTCCCTAGCTTTCTTTATCCGAAGCCACGGGACAGGAGGCACTGCCGTTTTAAGCAAGATCAACACTTCGAGAGGCCCTTGTTCGACAATAGCAGCGGGTTAGTAAGACATTGGCGTCCTTGACGAAAAGATTGCATCCGCGAGGCACAAACGTACGGCTAATTGTTAGTGACATCATCATTCATAGCAGATGCCCATCGACCTGGGCGGTAGGAAAATGGAAGGTATTCTAAGGCGAAGAAAGAAACAAAACATCGGAGGAACTAGATGGATGCAAGCGACAAGGCAGATTCGCTGTATGTATTTGATTGTAGTGGCCCTATCGCTCTACTACCTCAACAGCCGGGCCATGTCTAACAGGCTGTTTCTGAAAAGAAATTTTGGGGGCTACGCGATAGCGTCAAGGATTTCGCATTATGCTCGCCCCATAGGATCGGCACGGATCATGATTAAGTGGCTTAACATTCCCAGGTTTTAGTCTCTCGATCTTCAAAGATATGTCTCAGTTGACGAGGACATGACGTGTGTGGTCGAGCTATTGATTATTATTCCTAGGCAGCGTGTCGTCACCTTACTCGAGTCTATCAATCGAGATTGGGAACATAAATAGGCTACAGCCGGCTGAGTATCTGAGGTTTTATCATCTTCCGGGAATTCAGCAAGCTCAGATATATCAACTACTCGCCATCCTATCCATCCTACATTAACCCGCCTTACCTACGATATAGGTCCCTTCAATATGAAGGCTCTTGTTATTTTTTCAACCGCTCTGGGGTTGGCATTGGCAAACCCTCTGCCGGCAGCAATAGAACCGCGAGCTGCTACCTGTAAAGCCAACACCAAAGTATGTTACAAAAAATCAGAGTGCTGTAGTAAAGTAAGTGGCTACTTGGTCCTGCATAATCTGTTGGTATAAAGTGTTCTTACCTATGAAAATCAGAATTGTCAGGGTATCACAAGGGACGATATGGGAAGGCCCGTAGGAGTCTGCATTCCAGGATAGAAGGATGGGCACTTGCGAGGCTATTGTTACTCTTGCGGACTTGACTGTCCAGTTGAGAATGTTCAGCAGTGTCATGTCAATATCTTTTGCATCTGGTTGCCTTTTTTGTTGTTGGTGAAGTGTGTTAGTGAAGGATGTTATGGCAAATGTGTTGATGTTGGTTTTGCAGCTGGATTTCGATATCATTAAGCCTGAACTCGGGACAGCGTGCAGGGCGATGCGACGGGTCGGGCTTCGTGTCATGGAGTGGCCGTTCGGCAAGGACGATGAGGAAGCCGCCATAGCTTCTTTGGAACTTCACATACATACCCTTGCGTGTATACTACAGATCGACTAGACGTATGTCCTAGTTCGATACTCGAACACAAAAATGATAGCTCACTCATCTCGTTTGGAAACCTACTTTTCAATATAAACCTACAAATCGAGAACTTGGTCCCTAAACCGCCGAGAACACGATATCTCGCAGGCCTCTTTCGCGGGATTCAGGTTTCATCGATCGGCCTGCTATTCGGACGTGGATCGAGGAGCGATGTGCAGGTTCGGCCAGTCGAATAGTGCTCGTCAGTCGGCGGCTCCGAGTAAGGCGGACGATTTCGCCTTATTCACAACTACAATTCCAGCGCTAAGAAGTTCAAAAGGAATCATAGATTGCCATCGCCTTTATGCATAGGACTCGTGCCGCTTGGCCCAACACTAGCGTACTCTGGGTACATGGGGGCACAAAGGCAAGATTCGAAGAATCGCACCCGGTTTAGGCCTACCAGCTGAGAGGCTACTCCGCTCATGGACTCGTCGACGGTCGTCAGCACACTTGTGAGCAGAATCCCTGGAACTCTTAAATCCGAACCTGATGAAAAACGAAATTGGCAGCACAAGCGAGAGTCTCTTTGTTGATCAAACCGTATAAAGCAGCGCCACCGCCGAGCTCTTGTCAGCAGTGGTAAGAAATTGATAGGACCGACGATGTCGATGGCTTGATAGTTAAATACGAGTGTCTGGGCAGGTATTATTTTATTTTTATTAAGCAAAGCTGCAGGAAGTTGAAGGACACGTAGAAGGCGGCAGCTTCCAGCTTTACTTCTTCTAATAGGAGCCTGATGCTGCTTTACTACTACAATCACTAGCCATAATCCTGAAATACCTAATAGCAATTAGATCTTTTTGCTATCTTACCACTCACTAGATAAAGCTACTATAAGCTATAGGCTTAGGGGGCTGCCGTAGAGCTCGAGCCGAAGGCGAGGAGGGCCCCCGGTAGGGCCGCCGGAGGCAAAAGAGACCCTCTAGCTTTGCGTTCCCAAAGGACAAGGATCGCAGTCGTTGGCATAGGACCTGGTTTTTATTTTATCTTCTTAGTAGCTGAATACACCGAACTCGGCAGTCTCAAGCCTCCCAACATATCGTACACAATTATAGTCTACTCAGTAAGGTATCATGCCCAATACTCAAACTCGATAACCAGGCAAGCGGGTTCGTAACCTAGATACGCTCCAGAAGAGAGACGCTTCGTAGGTAATTGCCAAGCGCTTCTATTAATGGCAGATTTCAACACCGAGATCCGGAAAGAAGACTTCATAAGTGTTTGGCCGCAGAACGGCGGACCCTTGGTTAAAATTGATTGCCTCAAAACAATTCACCTTCGCTATAGCTCGAGAGTCGTCAATTGAGAGGCATGATTGTTCCTCCGACTTGATGCTCTCACGTCTTTCGGGCAAGCCGCGACAGCCTTACGTAATAATGCGTCGCGATGACACGGCGGACAAGATCTCGGGTGTGTGGAGAATGACTAAGCGGTCAATTGAGGAGATAGCGTGGAGGTGTGCGGTAAATCAAAAATCCGATAGGTTCGGAAAGATAACGAGAAAGATAGTGCGGACCGAATATTAATCCGCGCTCTTGGTGGTCCCGTCGAGGAATTATGAGGCGCCGGGGATACTTGCACCATGAATCACATTGAGTATTGACGCGCGGAACAGCCGGACGAGATACTTGGCGAGGTTAGACCAATGCCGATCCCGCAACGCCCATCACTCTAAATCTTTCCGTGGAGTCGGGCGCGTTGGTTTGTGGAGGCGGGACCGAGCAGCACCACCGCGAGGCTGCAGAGCAGCGGGGCGCCCCAAGCTCGACTTCGGCAAGATCTACAAGTCGGGTTAGACACCAGACGATCCATGCAATCGTGTGGCAGGAAATGTTGATGCCTGGTGCTGACGTGTGGAGACGAACAGGGACTCAACTCCACCTCCGCAATGTTTATTCGACTGTCGGGACCAAAACGCTGCTGACCATGCTCCGGCCCCCATTTCTAGGCTGACGTCACGAACGAAAGGGAGAGCCGAACTGGTGGTTGCTGGTGAGCTTTTTATGCTTTATGCGATACATGTCGGGCATTCGAGGGCGGGTGGGGGGGGTTGGGGCTGGGGGTTGTTCTTTGTTGTGCTGATCAACAACCTGATCTCATCTGATTAAATACGAGTGG
>JAMYIC010000110.1:0-30269 GCA_024112705.1 Microcera coccophila
AGATGTGTATTGTATAAGAGAAAATGAAGGGACATGAATATATAGCCGCAGCGCGACCCTGTTCATCTTCGTGATAGAATGCGGCGTCCTCCGCTAGAGAACCGAGTCCAGCCCAATTTAGCTGTAGAGGTTGCACAATCCCTACACACGCGACACGTGAACCGACTACCGGAGACATCCTTGCTTATCATCTCTCGAATCATTGGCGAATGCTACCCATCTAAGACTAAAATGATCGACCAGCCGTACAAGGCTACGAATCCTTTGTCGACCCTCTGATTTGCCCCGATAAAGCGTGGCCAAACCGAGTCTGAACATGCGGCGCAGTTGGATCAACTTGCCGCTGCGTATCCGAGACATGATGCAACCAAGATAGTAAAACCACCGGTCTATGCTAGGGACGGAAGGGATCTGAACCACTTGGGACGATTTGGGACGGATTTAGGTCCGACCCTCGGTCTCGGCAACACCCGAACGAGTCTTTGTTGATGGATGATGTACTTTGTACTTTGCACTTTGTACCTGAGGTGGTCGGTTGCGGGGCGAGCCGTCTGCAACGGAGCAGCAGAGCAGAAGAGTCTTTCACTATCCATCTGCATCACCACGGAGCGAGTACGGAGCCGATGTGGCTCCGCACGTCGCAGTTGGATTCCCGCTGCAGTAGTAGATCTCTTGTCCTGGCTCTTCCTCTTCCTCTTCTTCCCCCTCTTCCTCCTTACCTCTTCTCCCCCTCCCTTACACGGCTGGACCTCGAAACCACTAATTGCTATACCATTGAACTAGGCTTGTAGCACCCTTCATCGCCTTGTTTGCGTTGCTTACACTGCCTGCATTGTTCGTCACAGACATGCGTCCCGCGTTGAACCACACGGTTATGCGCGGCTCCGGCGGCACTGAGACGTCTACCACAGCTGCTGTACCCGTGAATGCTGGTCGGAGAGGAACCCATGGCTACAATGGCAACAACCAATGCGCAGACGGCGAGGTTGATCCCGCCGAATTCACCATGTTGTCGAGATCATTGACCATATCAGGTCCATTTCTCGAACCCGAACCGGCAGAGAACGCCATGCTGCGGCCTTCCGCCTCCCACTCCTCTAACCCTAACCCTCGAAGTGACAATGAGGAAGAGGACATGGACACGGACACGGACATCGGGCCGGATGAGGTCTCGCCTCTTCTCCGTCAACGAACAGCTTCTACAGTCTGTTCCTCGACGTCCATCTCCACGCCTTTTCTCAACAACACATCCACCACGCGCTTCTGGTTCATCTTCAGCCAAGTGCTGATGGCATACTTCGTCGCATGCTTCGACGGCACCATCATGGCGTCTTCGCACCCAGTCATTACCTCCTACTTTCATGCTTCTAACTCGGCATCTTGGCTATCCACAGCGTTCCTCCTTACCTCGACGGCGTTCCAGCCGCTGCTGGGACGACTGAGTGATTCACTAGGGAGGAAGTCGTTGTTTGTAGGGTGCCTGGGCGTCTTCGCCCTCGCGACCATGTGGTGTGCTCTTGCTGGGAGTATTGAGAGTTTTATTTTGGGTAGAGCAGCTTGCGGTCTGGGTGC
This sequence comes from Microcera coccophila, assembly GCA_024112705.1. Taxonomy (NCBI): domain Eukaryota; kingdom Fungi; phylum Ascomycota; class Sordariomycetes; order Hypocreales; family Nectriaceae; genus Microcera; species Microcera coccophila. The sequence goes on from JAMYIC010000110.1 coordinate 1,573, forward strand.
TGGAGGAGTCATGACCTTGGGAAGTATCATCGTGAGTGACTTGGTGCCAATCGAGTAAGTCTCCGTTACCTGCTGCTGTTACTGCTTCCACCCCAGCCTCGAGCATGAAGAATCGAGGCTAAGCAATCTTAGAGAGCGAGGAGCATACCAGTCCTACATCAACGCAAACTACGGCGTCGGTTCGGCTCTTGGGGCGGCTTTAGGTGGTGCCATGGCTGATTACATAGGCTGGCGATGGGAGTTTGGCGTCCAAGTTCCGCCTATGCTACTATGTATGGGTATTTCCATGCTTGCCATTCCTGATGATCTAGGCATCCAAGGGGAGCGAAAGGGAGTGTGGCAAGCTTTGAAGGAGTTCGATGCCAAGGGGTCACTGCTGTTAACGACATCCATCACGTTTTTCATCTTGGGTTTGGTAAGCAAGAAGAGATTGTTTATCTTGGTGAGTGAAACGCTGACAAGATGGTAATTCAGAGTCTAGGAGGGAACATACTGCCATGTAAGCTATCAAAACACTCTGCTATTGCTCTTGATGTCAGCTAACATCCAGTTAGGGTCGCACCCCTTGGTGATTTCCTTCCTGGTCATCTTTGCTGTCTTCTTCCCCATCTTCATCTACGTCGAATCCATCGTTGCTAAGCCCATTATGCCCCTGTACCTCATCCGCCACGCCCCCCGGGCAAATCTCATCTTCAGTAACTTCTTCGCCGCTTTAGTTGCCAACTCTATTCTGTTCAACATGTAAGTTCCCTTTCCGGATCCGAAGTTCGAAATTGACCAAGACCGCAAGCCCGCTATATTTCCAGGCCGTCCTCCTGACTAGCGCAACCTCCTCCGGCCTCCGCCTCGTAATCCCGACTGTCGCATCCTCCATAAGCGGCACCCTCGTGGGTTTCGCCGTGACTTGGACCCGTCATCTCAAATGGCCCGTTCAAACCGGCACAATCTGCGTCCTCATCGGTACCATCGGCCTCTCTCTCCTCCGCCGGGACCTCCCTCGGGCCATCTACCTCTGCATTCTCCTTCCCTCCTCCATCGGCCAGGGCTTCCAATTCCCCGGTACGTTCATGGCCATCCTCGCGGCCTCTACGCAGACGGAGCAGGCTGTTGTGACGAGCACGTTGATCCTTTGGCGAAGTCTAGGGATGGTGCTCGGCGTCGCGAGCAGTAGTCTCGTGGTGCAGAATGCGTTGGTGCATTATTTAGAGGAGTTTGTGAAGGGTGATATGAAGGACGAGGTTATTCGGAGGGTGAGGAAGTCGGTGGAGGAGGTTGTGTCCTTGGAGCCTGAGTATCAACAGCAAGTTGTGAGGAGCTACGAGGCGGCCTTGAGGTTGACGTTCATGTGTTGTGTTATTATTGCATCGATATCTGTAGGACTGGTTTTGCCTATTAGATTGCCACGGCTAGGTGTTAGGAAGAGATGAGATAGATTTATAAACGTTGGTGGGTGTTTCGAAAATGGAAATTGTTCGATCACACAGGACAAACAAAAGAGTCTTAGCTCCACGATTGGACGAAGTATACTCGTTTAAACAGCCTTGTGCACTACTATACAACAATTTTCCGGTTATTATACGCCATTCACACTATCCGCCATCAACCCATCCAGCTCCTCCTTGGCCTTTCGGTACTCTTCCTGGGCTTCTCTATCACGGCGAGTTACGAAGCTCACCTCTTCTCGCAGAGCATTAAGCCGCCTGTCAATCGCCACGTCCTCTGAGATAGCCAACGTCCTGAACCCACTGAGCGCAACTTGTGCCTTCTCGAGAGCCTCGGTAGCAGCACCAATCTTTTCTCGAAGCATCTTCTGTCGCTTTTGATAGCCACCGAGATGAAGGGACAACTTCTTCTCAAGCTTAGCGCCTTGTTCAGCGGAATCCGTGATGGAATCTTGAACAGCCTGGAATCCGGTCAGCAGACGTTGGAACAGAAGGGGCTAACATGGAAAACTTACGTCAAATGCTACTCGCATCGATACCTCTTGCTCTTCTTCATCATCATTGTAGCAGCCTAAACCGAGGAGCAGGGAGCTACCCGCCCGGCTCTCAAAGATGTCTTGGATCTCATGTAGACCAGGGAGAGCTTTGACTTCAGAGTAAATCAAAAGGCGAGCCTCGGCAAGGGCATTGTCGTCGATCGGTTGCAGCGGCTTGGGTGCACCCTTGACTTGCGCCCCAGGCAGGGGATACTTCATCGCATCCACGGCCATGAGATTCGCCCTCTCTTTGGCAATCAGAACTTCAGCAGGTTTCGTCAGGTTGCTAGCATCCTTGAGCAAGGACGTTAAATCCACAGTCAAGGGGCGTGGCAAACTTCTCTGCATGACCTGGGTTCGCCGTCGGAATTCAAGAGCCTCCTCTGCATCCCTTTTTTCCTGTTCTCGACGATCTCGCTCCGCAGCATCTTCTTCTGTCAAGTCATCCACTTGCATCAATTCTCCTTGCTCCTCAGGAATCTCAAACTCCCATTCTGTATCTTTGGGCTTTGGCAGCGATTTAAGCCCAGCCCGGACATGATCTCGTACAGCAAGCTCCCGCATTCGAATATCCCTGGGCGTAGCAGAGGCTGTTGAGGTGCCGTCGTCCTGATTCAAGGATAGGGTATCGCGAGGTGTTCGCATGGGGGTTTGTCCAGGCCGGCCCGGTGTAGCACCACCGCCGTTGGCTCCCCGGAAGGGCGTTGCCAATGGGTTCGGGGTTGCCGTCATGTGTTTTCGAGGTGCAATGCCATCGAAGCCTGTCGATGCTGTGCCTTCGTGCAAAGGCGTATTCTCACCACCTAGCAACGCTGACTGGGTCTCGTTGAGCGCTCGGATGTTTCTGATCTCGTTCGCAATATGGTCTTCCTGTTCAGGGGCTTTCGGTGTGCGGATAGGAGCACTCGAATTCAACGTTGAGTAAGAGTTCACCAAGCCTCGGGTAGCATCATTTTCGCTTTCCCTTGCTCTCATGTTTGCGGCCTCGCCCAACTTGCCCATCTTGACAATCTCCTCCAACTCACCGTCACCAACCTGAGGCGTTGGCAAAACCAATGCACGACGCTTGCTGCTTTGCTCCGCTTCTCGCAGCTTTTGGAGCTGCCCAGCCTTAAGCGCAGCCTTGTAAGATTCTGAAGTGCCATCCTTCTCGTTCTTTCTCCGCTTCCCATCCCTATCTTCCTCTCCCTCGCCCTTGCGCTTGTTCGCCAGTTGTTGTTTTCGGGGATCAAAAGCCTCGCGCTGCAGCTGATTCTTCACCAGCTCGTCAGAGGTGTCGTAGAATCCAGGCAGGGCTTTCTTCTCGAACGGAATGTCGGCATTGTAGTCCATCTCACCCTTCTTTCGCGTCGTGACCTTGATGTTGATGCCTGCCGTTTTCAGTTCTCGTCGCTTCTGCAGAGCCGCTAATCGACGGGATTCTTCCTGTTGTCGTTCTCGTGCCTTTCGCTTGGCCTTTTTTCCCTGTGTGTTTGCCAAGCGAGCGCGAGCCTCGCTCAGCATCTCCTTCTCATCCTCATCGAGGTCGATGGTATCTGGTCGGGCGGGTTTGGTCTCCGGGTCTGGATCGAGTTCGCCAGGACGGAGTCTCCTCACGTCATCGGCACTAGGCGCCTGAGTCTCTCCGCCGTCCGGACCCATCAAGCCAAGGCTTGACGATTCTCGGGCTTCGGCTTCGTCCAGGAGCTTTTGGTAACGTTCGAGACACTGGTTTGCGGTTCGGCCGATGATGGGAGCAATGGTGCGCCATTGAGTAGGCATAATCTTAGCGAGATGCAATAGTTTCTCATCTTCTTCCTTGCTCCACTCGATCTTCTTGATGCTCGGGTCCAGCCATTCGTTCCATCTTGCCTTGCACTGTTTCGGGGTCTTGCGAGCGAGAAGCGAAGACACGCGTGCCCATTGATTGAGGCCATATTTCGAAACGGAGGCCTTGAGGATTTCATCCTCGATATTGGTCCAGACTCCTCCTTTGACGACTGGCATCGTGAAGGTGTTGGTAAAGGAGCGTGAGTATGTCGCGCTGAATGCGATTCAAGATTCGAGGCAGCTGCCGTGCTCGTCGACACGCTTGGAAAATAATCCGTGAATGCGAGGCTATGAGCACGCTAAGCACATGATTGCTGACTCATGAGTTTACACGCATTCCATTGGTCAAGTTGTGGGTCGGCCACCATCCACTGGCCGACTACCTTACCTTAGGTAGGTTGCTTGGCTCAGTTGCTTCTTCTTCGTACATACCTTTAACTAAACATTCCTCCAGCCAGCCTGATGACGGTATACAAAGGTTCAAGCCAGTCGGATATCGTGGGCATCCTACCCTCTCGTGGATTCCAGGCCGTGTTCGAAATATGCAGGCCCAGGCCCACCACCCACTACTCTGGACCGAACAACGGTAACCTTGTCAAACCGATCTCGCCAACCTCAATCTTTGGGATATCACGTAAGCCAGGCCATGCAGCATCATTTATGGATACCCGAGGTACCTACGGATTACCTTACCCGGTATTAGGCAGGTAGTACGTATCCAGACCGAAGGACTAGATATGCAACAGCTCAGGAACAATGTCCCCGGATGGTCGTGGGCGGAGTTAATAGCCAAAGTGTCCGCCGGTCGGAACGTTCAATATACCGACTTCCGAACTTACAGGGAATGGCGCACGCCCCCAATTCCGTCTCGCCTTGCGGAGCTTAGAAATCAGATATCGAGCCCTCCCGAATTACCTGCGTCATCGATCTGGTACCTACGTAGCCGCGGGTCATGGTTGGCATCCGCGAAAATGCCTGTTTCAGCCTAAAATTTCGAAATGGGGGTACAGTCAAGCGCCAGGGTCAACGATATTGATTTGGTTGGTTTCTCTATCTCCGAGACTCCGCCCTAATCGTGTCTCGTGGTGGTAGATTCACGCCTTGGCTGGTTCAAGGTAAGCGACCTGGACCCCCCAAGACTCCACCTTCATATCATAGAGCTGGTCCGTCCTCTCGTCTCCCGTTCATCTCACCATTTCCTATTCCTCTCATGTTCATAGCAGTTTTTCAAAGGCATGGGATCGCAGACGACTCATGATAGGATTTCCTGGCTCTGCTCACAATCCGTTCAGGTTGCTAGGTGATGATCTTGGCTGGCCGAGACTGGCCAGCGAAAGCATACACTTACCCAAGTTCTCTACATTGGTTTAGAGACGCAGTTCTCTCAGGCTTTCTTAGTAACCTCTAGGTCTCGGACATCGATAGAGTCAGACTGACTTGGATTACAAACATGTCCGAACCAGAACCGGACCACGACGCCGTCGGGATTTCCAGTGTCCATCAGCGTGGGGGCTTTGGCGATGGATCGAGGGAGACGAGCCCGTTGTTGGGTCTTGATGCCCCGGATACCCAGGATGAAAATGCTTTAAACGAGGTCCAAGGCCGTTGGAACGGTTACAAGGACTTCGAGGGCTTGCCATGGTGGCGCAGACCTTCGGTACGGCCCGTCATTGTCCGAAACTCGACAAGAGCCAAGTGCTGACCATTATTCAGGTCTATTGGTTACTTGGGCCCTTTGCTATATTTACTCTGGCTTTCGGCGGAGTCATTGTCCCCAGGCTGAACTTGTAAGGCTTCTATTACCGGATAGTTGCAGCAAGTATATTACTGACTCGTCATATCAGGATCCTCGATCTAGTTTGCAGGCAGTATTTTGCTGACCAGAAGGTCGCTGACCCGAGCGTTGTGTTCAGTCCCGTTTTACTCGGTGGCGACAACCCACAGTGTAGGATCCCCGAGGTCCAAAGGAACGTGGCTACTTTCATGATGGTTATGAACCTCGTTACTGGCCTCCTAAGTGCTATAGTTGCTCCGAAATTCGGCCACTTATCCGATCGCTATGGCAGAACACGTTTAATGGCTTTGGCATCCTGCGGCGGTGTCCTGGCGGAATTCATTACCATCCTAGCCGCCAAATTTCCCGACGTAGTCGATTATCGATGGTTGTTACTAGGAAGCATCTTCGATGGCCTGACAGGATCCTTCACCGCAGGAAGCATCCTCAGTCAGTCATACACCAGCGACTGCACGCCACCTTCCAAGCGCGCAGTTTCCATGGGCTATGTCCATGCGTGTTTGTTCACCGGCTTGGCGTTCGGTCCCCTACTGGCCGGATACTTCGTCAAGTGGACAGGCAGCCTCCTGTCAATCTTCTACGTTGTTCTAGGGTGCCATGTCTTCTTCATTATTGCTGTCAGGTTCGTCATTCCGGAATCGCTGTCCAAGCCGAAACAACTTGCTGCTCGGGAAAAGTGGGAGAAGGATCAAGAACTGCGAGCACATCGTGGAGGAACTTGGCTCTCAGTCATTCAGAGCGCGAATCCTTTCGAACCTCTAAGAATCCTCTGGCCTCGTGGCCCAGGAACATCACCACAACTACGTCGCAATCTTGTGGCTTTGGCTCTCGACGACATGATCATCCTAGGAAGCTCCATGGCTGCTGGTGCTGTGATCATTTTGTACAGCGAGTACGTCTTTGGTTGGGGCAACTTCGAGGCTTCTCGATTTGTGTCTGCTCTGTCTTTGGTCCGTGTGGTTGTGTTGATGGGTGTCTTTCCTGTTATCAACTACTTTGGCCGCATCCGGCCAGCTGCTAGACGACGTCGAGAATCCGGTATCACGCCAGTGGAGAAGAATTCTGGAGCGGACAATCTTGATATCTGGGTCCTCCGGGTTGCCTTGACATCGGACATACTGGGCAGCATCGGATACACGTTAGCACGCACGGAGGGGGTGTTCTTCGTCAGTGGTATGGTCACAGCTATGGGTGGACTTGGTAGTGCGACGATCCAAGCAGCAATCACCAAACACGTACCATCAAACCGTGTAGGCCAGATCCTGGGCGCCATCGGCATGCTTCATGCCCTCGCCAGGGTTCTAGGTCCACTGCTATTCAACGGCTTGTATGCTGCCACAGTTGCAACCTTCCCGCAAGCCCTCTTTATCTTATTAGGGAGTATCTACGGTATCGGATTTCTAGCAAGCTTCTTGGTGAGACCTCACAGTGAGTGACTAACTGATTCCTTGATATGTTCTCTACTTATGTATCACTTAGTTCATTGGGAAGGGTCCGAAGAAGAGGAGACAGAACCTCCCAATCCTGGGCGGCAGGCTTTCAACAGCGCCACCGACCAGCTCCCCATCGATGAAGATCAGGTGCTAGTCCAATAAGATGACAAGAAGGCTTAGTTAGAAAGTCTGCGGTCAAACAATGTACTTTTGCAGTTTGCGGATAGAAGTAACGCTCAAGCCTATTCAATAATCCGACATAGCCCAGAATGCTCAGCATTGGACCATAACACTTGTATACTAGTTACTATATACGAACGACGGGTTTCTTTAGCATATACTATTACGATGCGAATTTACTACATTACTCTATGGAAATTTATGGATTCCATTTTTATGAGAGATTTCATGAATATGCATGCGGCCCCTTCAATCAAATAACAAGGCCATAACCTACAGTGAGCAAGCTACTCCGGCCGCAGTATTTTCGGTCGTGTTCTTCGCATGATTGAAAGAGGCTAACCTCAAAGTATAGACCTACTGCGCAATGGTCAACGACAGTATTTAGTAATACCTTGGCTTAGCGCTCCTTAAAGATTTGACAACGAGCTATAAACCTCTAATAGTTAGGAAATAATCTAGCCTCACTTGACTGAACTGCCGTCAACGGAGTTGCACGTGGGGAAGATTGTACGGAAACATCTAAAAGTCTCCTATGAACGAATGGTCTCAGCTAGGAAAATTGCCTGCAATGGAGTGGGGTTTGGAAAATATAGACCCTTGACTTCGGTATAAAAAAAAATCTCGGCAAAGAAAGATAACACGCCCATGAAAAATCTCCCGTTGATCGGGTGGACGTTGAATACTCATGCAATTTAATACCTACTACCCTATATCGCGGTTCGTCCGGTGGGACTCAACCAGAGCCCTGCGCGCATGCTTGAATCTCAACCAATGACGTCAAACTCCGTCGGAGCTTTGTCACGTTTGTCCAATTAAAAGTAACATTACCGATCTCATAAAAACTCACCGGACCATCGCAGTTGGGCTTTCGAAGTGAGCCAGAAACCTATCGGAGGTGTTTTGTCTCTCAGGGGAGTGAATTGAAGTATGCTGGCGTCAAAGGTGTGGGCGACAAGATCTTTTACTTCGGGGTCGTCCGTTAGACGGCTCGCAACTTCTACCAAGATGGATGGAAACATTATCAAGTTCGGGCCCTATGAGGTCACAAAACAGGTGAGTGTATGACCCAAGTATAATGCACACTGTGACTAGGACGCCGGAGCTCAGTAATTGCCAACACCAGCGCTGGGTCGTACCTTGGATCTTCATTCCCTCTTGTGGAACCGCGAATTATCCCTTCCAACCCTCAGCTTCTTCGTTTGCACTGGCTGACGCTCAATTAGGTCTTCCTTAAAACCCAACACTCCTTTGCTCTCGTGAACCTCAAACCCCTTATCCTCGGTCACATCCTCGTCTGTCCCCTGAAGCCTCACCAACGCCTGACAGACCTCACTCCCCCCGAAATCAACGACCTCTTCACCACTGTCCAGCTAACTCAACGTCTCCTCGCACGCGCCTATTTCAGCATTCCTTCCCCAGAAGCAGGCTCCTTCAACGTCGCAGTGCAAGATGGCGCGGAGGCGGGGCAGACGGTACCGCATGTGCATGTGCATGTCATCCCAAGGCAGAAAGGTGACTTGGAGGCCTCGGACGAAATTTATGTGAGGATGGCGGGGGAGGAGGGCAATGTGGGGGGTGCGCTGTGGGATCGCGAGAGGCCGAGGGCTGGGGGTGAGATGCCGAAGATTGAGGACGAGAAGAGGGTCGCAAGGAGAGCGGTGGACATGGAGGAGGAGGTAGAGAGGTATAAAGAGGTTTTTAGGGAGATGGATATCGAGGGAGCTGAGTAGACGACAATGTCTCAAGAGACGAGGCTATGAAAGGAGAATATGGAGGGAAGACATGGACATAATTTGTAGTCGTGTAAAACCAAGCGCTCGAGCATATAAGAAGCCAGCTTAGAGACGGCTTCTCAGGGCAAGAGAGTTGGTGAATTCCTTAGAAAACGCAAAGCTCCTCTAAGTATGAAGAAGTGGACATTATGAATAGGTTTAGGAAATTGGACCTGGTAAGACTCTGAGGGGGTGCTTCTGATGGTGATGCGAGACCGCCGACAAATTCAATGGCAATGCTGCGCTGTAGGACGACGCTTGTGAATATGACATGCGCTCACCACGAGGCACGAATGAATACAGAACCCCTTGAATAATGCTGTTAAATGGTTTTTTCCTGTAATCGCCACGGTTTTGTCAAAGCGAAGGAAGAAAACACGTGAGTGTGCTGATTGCCGTTGCTCAAAATTAAAGCCTCAAATGTTATTACCCTATCCAGACTCAGTAAATCGACCTTGATTTCTATGACCGGATGCGTACCAAGCCCCTGTACGACAAGGAAATGCTGATCCTGGGAGCGGTTACGGTTTGGAGTGGCGAGAGCTCAGTGCCGAGGGTCGATCACTTGCCGCCATAGTGAGAATGCAATCCTTCGGAAGACGGTTGGTGATTTATCGGTACTCGGTCAACACCAAGTATGCCGGGTGGCTAACTTCGCATCGGCATGTTTTGGGACGTCCTTATGAGTGAAACCAGGTACGACTTTGATAAAACCGTGGCAAGGAGGTGACCTTGACGGTTCTTGACGCTGAGGTTACCGTGCACACGTTTTAGTGAAGGATGTGGATGACGGTCCTTGCCCCAATGGATGTTGGATGATAAGTTGGTATCACTAAGTCTATGCACAATGTGTCGCATGATTGAAAGGAAAGCTGCGGAAAACCGTCTGGATTTGGGCCAGCACATCACGGAATGCACGTTAAGGACACTAGCTGGACATCAAAGGAACGCATAGTGTGGTGTTTGTCTCCTCTATGTATATCGACAGGCGGCTGTAGGAACCGGGTGCCGTTTGGGTGGTGATGGCGGTTATGGTGGTGGTAGTGATCGTCTCGGTCGAGATGCATCTGAATGCTCTGAAGATCTCTCATGTCCCTTGGTATATATGAGCTATTAGGTAATTGTTCGAAATGCATTTTTGGGGAGATAGTTGATAAAGTCACATGGAGTCTGTAGGAGACGGGGCATGAGATTGGCTAGGGAAGGAAGGCTAAACAGGAGATTTCTGGTCAGATGTTGTCCCGTGGTAGCGTATGCGCCATCGAGAGGAAACCGGAGGGGCTAGCAGGGAGGGAAATTGCCCGCCCGCATATGCTCATACTCATAGATACCGGTAAGCCTAGCCGTTGAAGCAACTCCATCCAGGTGTGACTCGACCCCGGTGACAAGGCGGGAGCTAGTTTAGCGGACTTCGTTAGATGCATGTGGACTAGCCACCGAGTCGTCACATTGTGGATCGGTGGACAGACGGCCGAGGGGCGGTCGAGGCACAACCGTGCTAGAACCAACTAGAGGCACGAGGACATCCAGGAGGCAGACGAATAAACGAAGCCATGATTTTCGCATCGAGTATTCCTATCGAGGGAGGGGTTTGTATCATTAAGGGACCTTTTGAGTTAGGCTGACGGTCATGCACCACCTTCGCGCTCGACTGGGCGCTGGACAATGCCAATGGGAAAAGGCGGTGGCTGTGGTTTGTTTGGGTCGACGCACACGAGGTCAGGTTTCATCTGGGAAGGTTAGCAGCAGGCCAGGCAAGGCCCCATCGAAGGAACGGAGTAGTATCGGCGTCCCAGTGCATCGCATGGAACATGAGAGCAGCTAGCTGCAGCATGCAGGTCAACAAGGGATGCATGATTAACGCCCAAAAGATAAGAGAGGGGGAGAGGTAGCCGAACGCTGTTGGACGTTGGACGTCGGACCTGCCGTTAAACAACTTCGACTCGATCCAACCTGAGAGTCGGATTGAAGGGGGCGATATAGCACCGCATCTCAAAGTCTCGATGCACTTCTTGTACTACATGGTCGTTCCCAATCGATTCAGGACTTCGAAGCAAGACCGGTGTGGAGGCGAGGGAGGTTGCGGCAATCCAAGGAAGTTGGAAATTGGATCCTCTTCGGGATGGAGGGAGGGGGTGAGATTGAACGAAATGTGCCAAGTGCCAAGTGAAGTTGCATTGCGCACAGACTCCCACCATGAGCCGCCAACGATCGACAAGGATACCGAAGACATGAGCAGCGGTGTTGGTGGTCTAGCGCCGCGTCGTTCCGGTCTTCGGGAGAAGCGTTTGACTGGGCTGTATTCTGTAGAGGTGGTTGCAATTGACAGCCCAACCCCTGCCACGCAGCCAAAACATTGGGAGGTGCCTCGATTTAAGACGAAAAGCCGGATGCGCCCGGGAGTCTGTCTTGTGCTTTAGGTCCTGTCTACGTCAGAGTCTCGACCTCATTTGAGGCCCGCCAGTCTCAGCCTTTGCCATTGACGACCGCATCTTACCGGTATCGTATCAGCGCTGAGGCAGCATGTGATTCGATTTCGGCGTTAGGGCAGCTTGTCCCTCGGCACCAAATCCTCTAGGGAAAAGATGGTCGTTGTGAGGGACATGAATGACTGACAGGCTCTCGGCTCCGAGAGCGAAGAGAGAGAAATTTTTTACTGTGTGGCGGGGCTGTCATCGCCCGTATTCTGGCTGATGCTGGATAAAGGCATACGACCACCAGCAACAAAGTGCACACAGACCAATCTGAGACGCGCACCATTCGAAGCTATTCGAGCCATTATCGGTGGATAGAGCCAATCATGATCCACCTGAATGCAGGTTTGGGCTAGGACCTGGGGAATTTCGAGAAGGGTCCAGAAACGAGCCAAGCGTCGTCCAGAGGGTTGCATTGCCTCTGGGAGCCCGATGGATCCAGATGCTGCGAATACGTTGTGGCTTCATCTCGACACTCGACTCTCTCGTTCAGCCTCCTCTATCCGCGGAACCAAGCATCGTGTGTATTTGCACGCAAAGGAACGTGTCAGTTTTGGGTCTCGCAAAGCGCAAAGCGTAGGACATGAAGTTGCTGAAGTGAACATGTCTGACTTGTATGGGGGGGGAGGGCGGGAGGGGAAGAGACTGCCAGTCCCGAGACGAGGAGGGCGGGTGCCTCACCCGAACGACAACCGAAGGAGAAACAATCATAATGCCGAGGGACGTCCGCCGCGTGCATGCGTCGTTGCACATCGCATTCACCAGCATCCTGATGGCTAGACTGTGGCTGACACTGAGCCTGGACTGGGCCAGATCTGCTGGTCTGCGCTTTGGATTCCGGCATAGGAGCGCTGTCGGCTCGCACTGCTGCTGTTCGTTTTTCAGCGACGAGCCGCTGAACGGCGACCCGCTAGCGACGACCCGTTAGCAGCTTAAGCGCTGCCCCACATGCTGCAAACGATGCGGCTAGTGCTTGGCTCGTTTCTTATCGGAGCTTTTGCATGTTCCTGCTCCACCACACCCGCTGCGCACTTACACGCCTCCATGGCCTCAAATAACCGCCTCCGTCTCCCGCCATCCTCTCGCTCTTGGTCTTGCTTTCTTCTCTGCTTTAACAAACTGTCTGCCGTTGCTCTACATTGCATCTAGAGTCCGTCTCTCCTGTTTTTTCTTCTTCAGACCTCTTTCTCTCTCTCCTCGCTCTCGGCTTCATTCACTAAAGCGTTGAGGGCAGTGTTGACCACGTTGTTTCCCGAGACAAAACTGTCACATCCAAAATCTTCACATCGCTACCCGTCCCGTGCACAAACACATACCCCAGCTCTCAGTACTTGAACCCGCGGAGCTTTGTGTTTGCCGTCGTAAGCATACACCAAGTAGAAAAGCAATGACTCTGACCAAGCCGAGATGTGCTCGTAACCCTGACGATTTCCCCACTACCCAGCTGTTCTTGCTCGGTAAGTAGTGGCTTCGTTTTTACCCGCAGCACATGCACTGGTGCTAACTCTCCAACAGCCACCGTCCGTCTCGCCGAACCGATTGCCCTCACTTCCATTTTCCCCTATGCTTGGGCCCTTGTAAAAAAGTTCCAAATCGGAGACGAACAAGATGCGTCGTTCTACTCCGGCTTGCTCATCTCGGCCTTCTCCCTCGCCGAGGCCCTGGTGGGAATGTACTGGGGCGGCTTGTCAGACAGGATTGGTCGGAAGCCCGTTCTGATACTGGGCTGTGTCGGAACTATGCTCAGTATGATCATGGTGGGCTTTGCAAGCAACTTCTGGCTGGCTCTGATCGGCCGAGCCGTAGGTGGCCTCTTGAATGGCAATATCGGTGTCATTCAGACCATGGTCGGCGAGTTGGTCACGAAGCCAGAACACGAACGTAAGTTTAGTCCTGTACGCCCGGACTCCATTTTCCTATTTGTTTCGCTAACACAACGCAGCCCGCGCTTTCTCTGTTATGCCGTTTGTTTGGTCTATTGGAACCATCATCGGACCTTGCATCGGTGGCATGTTTGCTGATCCCAACCGGACCTGGCCCAAGGCCTTCCCCAAGGGCGGTTTGTTCGATCGCTTCCCCTATCTACTCCCCAATCTTCTTTGCGCCTTCCTGCTACTTATTAGCATCATCCTTGGGTTCTTTCTCCTCGAGGAGACTCATCCCGACTTACAGCCCAAGGTCTTGGTACCGATCGAGATCTGTGCTTCTGAGGAAACTCCACTGGTCGTCACTCACAATGCCACCCCATCGGCATTGGCCGATGCGCGGACGGAGTCCTACGGGACCATCCAGAGCGTTGACGATAACTTCGAGGATGTTTGGGCCGCCATCGAGAACGAGAAAAGGCCGTTCTCCACCAAGATCTGGAACAAGCGCGTCGTCGGCCTCATTGCCGCCTTGTCCATCTTCACCTATCACTCTATGACTTATGATCACCTGATGCCTATATTCTTTGAGGATGATCGCGCTCCCGCCATGTCTCTGGTCGGGTCTAGTTCCTTCTTCTACTCTCCTGGCGGATTGGGTCTATCTCTCCGCAATGTTGGAATGATCATGGCTGTTAATGGGGTCATTGCTTTGTTTATTCAGGCCGTCATCTTCCCGATCGCAGCGGAAAGGGTTGGGGTGTACAGGCTCTTCATAGGCATTACGGTGTTGCAACCCATTGCCTATGTCCTTGTCCCCATGCTGCTCTTCGTTCCTATAGCTCTCCTGTATCCCGCCATCTACTTCTGCCTTGCTATCCGCAACGTCCTCGGCATCATCCTCTACCCTCTCCTCTTGATTCTTATTAAGGAAGCCACTCCTTCACCCAGTGCCTTGGGCAAAGTCAATGGCCTAGCTGCTAGCGCGGGTGCCGCATTCCGAATGATCGCACCCCCTGTTGCCGGCTATCTCTATACCTTTGGTTCTAAACTCGATTGCACGGCTGTGGCCTGGTATGGAAGTGCCCTTGTTGCCCTTGTTGGCACTGTCCAGTGTTTTTGGATTCCCCGCCTTCGAAACGAAGGGGATCTTGAAGAGAGCTGTGTTTCACAGCCCAAGCGAACCACTACCGTCGTTGTCACCGAGATTCTGGTCGACGAGTAATAACTCCTCCCAAGGACAGACTTGGAAGGATTGGTGGAAGAGATTCTTACGTTATCCAACGGCCTTTTGCGACTTTACGACGTCAAGAAACCCTCAAAACGATAACGAAAGCAGTTGGTTTTTGATTGCATGTTTTTGACATCGTTTTTAAGCGAAATACCTGGCGTTAAACTACGTTTGTTGCCCTTTTCTACATCTACAAAAAGCCCAGTGTTCCGCAAATCCTCTTGGTGCGCTGCAAAACATCCTTATGCTAGCGATTATTCTTGTTTCATGGCGGCATCTGTTGGCGTTTTCGGGTGGAATTAAAAAGGGGTTTAGTTGTATTGTACTTTAGACGATGAGATTCGTAATGTGTTAGAGTTTTGATGGTAGTAATGATTAAGATTAGACTTGACTTAAGTAGAGTTCAGTGATTTAACATTGTCGATTTAACATTGTCATTCGAGCGAGATCGGTAACTTGGCTCATTAGGTATTGCAGTGAAAGCAGAGGTATTGAAGCCTGAGGCCTTGATCGAGAAGAGATTTCGTCCATTTATAGTTGTTTTTCACTCACCCCAGGCGTTTATCTGAATGGTTTCGGTCAAGGTCCAATAGAAAAATGGCCACACCGAGTAAAGTGGGTAAAGCAACGGAACTTCACCATAAATTTTGTTCATGCCGGGTTAGTCATTCACGACTACCTGCTAAAGAAAACGTACATTATCAACGGCATTGCCTCGTTTCAGGGTCGGAAGAAAACTTTTTTAACTAGTAACACAAAGAAAAATGAAGATCGAGGAGATTACGGATAATATCAATGTGGCAATGAAGCTCCAATCGGAGTCTTCACAACCTCAGCCCTTGTCTCAGTCGGCCCCGGATGAAGCAACCAAACCCGCCCTCCCTCCATCTCACACCTCCGCTAGCGGCAAAACCGTCGAAGAAGTATGGCAAGACCTCAATAAATCCCCCCTCTTCATGACAGACCTCGATGAAAACGAAGATAACGTAGACATCGCTGCCCTCCAGGCCTTGGCTTACGAAGGCACCCCGCTTGAAAACGCCCAAGACTTCAAAGAGCGAGGGAATGAATGCTTTAAAGTCAAGGGGTATGCAGATGCCAAGGAGTTTTACGGAAAAGGTGTCGTGATATTGCTCGGCGAGGAGCGGAAGAGGCAGAGGGGTGAGAAGACCTTGAATGAGGAGGGCGGCGAGGTTAGTGAGGAGGAGATCGCGAAACAGCGAGAGACGTTGGAGGCACTCCATGTTAACCGAGCGGCGTGTCATCTTGCTCTGAAGAATTACCGGAGTTGTTGGACGGACTGCGCTTCTGCCTTGAAACTCAATCCGAAGAATGTCAAGGCATATTTCAGGAGCGCGAAGGCACTTTTGGCGGTCAATAGGATTGCCGAGGCGGATGATGTGTGTGCGAGAGGATTGACGCTGGATGAGAACAACAAGGCGTTGAGAGAGGTGGCAGATGATATTATCAGGAGGGCTAAGGAGATTGATGCACGACGGAAGAGGGACGCCGAGAGGGAGACGCTCGGGAAACGACGAGCATACTTGATCAAAGCAGCGCTGAAGGCTCGCAACATCCCGACTCGAACAACCGCACAGCCTCCGGAGATGGAAGATGCGAGCATCGCGCTTGTCCCTGATCCAGACAACCCTCGCAGCACGCTCGCCTTTCCGACTGTCCTTCTATACCCCCTTGATTTGGAAAGCGACTTCATCAAGGGATTCAACGAGATGGAGACTCTAGAAGATCATCTAAGCTACATACTCCCCCTACCTTGGGACCAAAGGGGCAAGTATACTGTTTCCGGGGTGGAATGTTACGTTGAGACCATGGAAGGTGGGCTGTTGAAGATGGGAAAGAGGTTGTCGCTGTTGAAGGTCTTAAGTACGGGCAAGGTGGAGGTTGTGGATGAGGTGGTGAGGATTTTCGTGGTACCCAATGATGGGGCCGAGGGGTGGGTGAGAGAGCACAAGGCGAAAAGGGCGGCAGAAAAGGGAGTTTCGACTTAGACAAAAACCACGGTGACGATCAAGGTACAGATCATGATTTCATGTTTTACTAAATCGATGGACATGTTGTGATAGCCAAGATTACAATGCAATAACATCCAACCCGACATTAGAGACAGTAGGAAAAGGCATAAACCCAAGAAAGAACTACACAAGCCGTGGTCCGTCCATCTTCCCGAGCGCCCCAAGACGTGTAACCCGATTTGGCCTTCGAGGTCGCTCTTTTCTAACGTAGATGGTCTTGGTGTGGGTCGTCTTAGAATGAAGACGCTCTCTGTCTTTTGTGACGATGCACGTCGACTATCATCGAACCCCCCGGGGGGTGCAGGCTCATCAAATCGATTTTTGGTGGTTCGATGGTCGGAGAACCGGTTCTCGACGATGCGTTTTGGTCCTGCATGCTGAGATTGAGAAGCAGAAGGGCTGCGTTCTTTTGAGCCAGGTCCGATCTTGGGGGCTCCAAGGTCGTCGTGTCCCTCGGGGGGCTTGCCACTGAACTATCCGTCATCACAGCAGGGCTCATGCTCATGTTCGGACTTCCGCTTCCCTCATACCAGTAGTCTAAGTCTTCGTGTTCCAATCGACGCTTGGTTCCCCAAGATGGAGATGACGAATTGTTGTGGTGATGGAAAGGTGGAATTCGAGGTACGGCACTGAGCCACGGGCTAGGCTGTTGATAGCTATCGCAAGGAGGGGGTGCAAGATTGCCTAGCGTCCAACTCGAGCTTGGACGCGATGTGATTGTGTAGCTGTGAAGCCCGGAACCACCACTCGAGGCAGAGTTGGGGGCAGAGTGGTAGCCTTCGCTGTATTCAGCAACCCAAAAAGGATCACAAGAAAGATGGGGTCTCATACGCAAGTTGTGGTCTCCTAGATCATCGAGGGGGGCTAGATCGTAGGGGCTGCGCGGGACGGAACGTTCGTGTCGTGGAAAGCTTGTCGCGTTGCCATAGTTGGGTGTGATGGTGTTTGAATGCAGACGCCGAGACAGATCGGCCTCGCGAGTGGCCTCGGCGACCAACTGTGGGTTGATCACCATCCGAGTAAAGTCCGGAGAGTCCGGGCGAATACACTCGGAAGGAAACGAGGGCCCAAAGATGGGGATCAGGGCCCCAGCAATATGGTAGCAGAATGTAGCGCAGATGGCTCTGGCACATTGATATGGCATCCAGTACCCTGGTGAACAATTAGCGCCTCATAGGGAGACTCTTAACACACACAGCCTACCTTGGGCAGCGATAGATCCTCCCGTGATGCTATGGGTTATGTCTTTGAGCCCCGGGTTGAGACTCAACATCTTCGCCGGCATCGTCTACTTCCCTGTCAGGACTAAATTTTCAGTGCGAACACGACATCCGATCACTTACCTTTCCATATCCGCAGCACTTGAAGAACGGAGTCATACGAACAAGGCCGACATTGTAATCCCACATGACAGCGTATTCGGTATCGTGATCAGGAGCTCTAAACCCATACCGAAACACTAAAGCGCTATGTCAGCGGGTTAACCGAGCGAAGCCGTTCCGGATTCTTTACCTTCAAAACTTTCTCTTCCAGTCTTCTCAAAGAAATCTTTCTTGCCGCTGTTGTAAGGAATGTGCAGACAGGATTGGTAAATCTGTCCAAACGGTTCGACTTCGAATCTCCGAATGTGCGCAATGGAGTTGTCGTCGAGGTTCTCAAAAGGAGCGTACTTGACGAGGCCTCGTAGTTTTGATTTGGCTAGGTTGCTTAACTCCTTGGAAGCCCTCAGCCGAGGCAAGATGGGTCGGTCCATCGTTGACGTGGAAAGCTCTGTCGCGGTAGAGAAGGCGGGAGATGAAACCGCAGGGCTATGTCGTGAGGGCGAGGCGGGCGTCTCTGGCCCCGAGGGCGCAGGGTTGAGGAGGGTCTTAAGTGAAAGCATGGCAGACAACAGCGCTTGCCAACGGCTCAATAAATGTGTGTCCGATGCAGAAAGTTTCACCGAAGCATGCAAGATATTGGGGGCTGATGATAAGAAAGTGGATGAACTGAAAGGTTTGGAGTTGGAGGTGCGGCGGGCAGCGGCCGTGATATATCCAGGCTAGAAATGCAGGGAAGGACAGGCACCCGAAAATGCGGTGGAAAGGCTTGGTCCTCAAGTCCCTCTATAACTTGACAAACACGCCAGCGATGATAGTCTCCCTTGGTGACGCAGCGCCGCTTCGACTTGGCTACAACAAGGGACTCTAGATGTCTTCGCCCAGCAGCGTGGACCACTTGGGCTGAGGGACTACGACTCCAAAAGTCGGTCGCGATCCCGTTCGGGCTGGCCGAAGCTCTCGGAAGAGATTTCTTTGTCCTTTATGTTCTAGGATTTGGCCTAAGATTATCGAGCCTCGTTTGCGAGAGCCCACCGCTCTTCGCGAGCCCAACCTAGAGTCAGCCACGAAGTGAAAGATGACGAGACGAGGACCAGGGCGATGGAGCGAGAATAAAAGCGCCGGCTCAGTCTAAGGCCGCAAAATGGGACTCAAGGACAAGGGTGCTGGGGTAGTTTGAGCACTAGACGGCAACCTTTCTGACAACTCGGGATTTCCTACCAGTTCAAAGAGTTGAGTCTTTGAAAACACAGGGTTTATTCCCATCAAACAACTTCCAATCTATTTCCACGCCGCCTTCTCCGCATAGAAACCTAGAGGTCGAGAGAAGTGCGAGGGGGGTGAGGGGGGTGTAGGTGTAGGCCGAAGTCGCAAGTTGTGGAGAAGGTAACCTTTACCCTCGTTCCCACAACTCCCGTAGGGTACGAAGTAATCCTAGACCATTTGTAGATGCAATCCAACCGTTTCAGGCGGTCGGTACTTCCAGCACGGGAGACCACTAAGGGGGGGAGGGGGGTTGTTGGATGACGGCCTGCTGCTACAGCTGCATGACGCATCTCGCAAAGTCACCGGTCACGACGAATGAATTTGGCGAGCGCAAGTACCTGTCAAGTCGGGCATCAAAGGGGGAGTATTACTGTCTGAGGGCCGCACCCTGAGGATCTTGGAGGCCAAGACGCTCGCGGGTGGTTGCATATCATACCGCCCAGGATCTCTCCCCAACCTGTCGCAAGAAGTCTGGAGAACAAAGGCCGATGATCGTTTTACCTTTGAGGGTGGCTTTTCGCAGCTTCAAATGTCGCTGAGGTCTCGCTCGAGTTCTCCCACGTCTCCGTATGACAACTGACGAGAGGTTCAGCAGGACAAGCCTAACGAGATTGCGGCGGTCCAGTGTTTGAGTGACTTGGAGTTTCCTCAGGGGCCAGACGCAACGATAAACAACAATGGGCGTAAACAGTGAAATGACTGGTCCTTTTCATCTGACCGCTAGACGAATGGGTGGATATAAGAGTACTTTGCACAAAGAAACTGTGCATAACCGCTGTCATCTCCACTCGGATTTGAGATATTCGGTAGACTTTCTAGAAATCTTTCGTCGTTTAGTCTCCCTCTCAACACCCAGCCTAAGTAGTTGGGGGGGCACAGCTGTCATGCTGCCGGTCTTTGTTACTCACACAAGCCGTCGGTGTACAAACGCAAGAAAAATGTCCGAGGGGGCACAAACCTGTCCTCTTCTGGAAGCCCTAGCCAAAGTACTGCGAGGCCTTTGAGACGTGTAACTGCCCAAGGTTTCCCCATCATCCCCATAGCGCAAAGCCTCCGTGAAGTCAGCTGTGGTCGGAGCAATTATGCAGAATCTTGGCCCTCGATTCCGAGGCAGATTAGCAGGTCAACACCAGAGGGGCACGTGTCATTGCAACGAGATCGAAAGTCTTCTTCTCTTCAAGTCGCCTACTGACCATAAGTCAGATGAGGGCCGCACACTTGCTCCTCGAGTCAATACGCTCTTGGCAGCCGTGTCAATATAATCCATCACAACTCCGGTCAAATCGAATGCGGCTAGCCGACAGTTCGGGTACCGGCGCATATCTCGTCCAAAATTCATAGCATAATTACGGTCCACCATGGTAGACGAATAAGGTGGTGGGTTCGTCTCAAAATATGCGCTGAGCTGCCAGGCCCTAGTCCCGTGGCGTTTCGTGGCGAACGGGGGACGTAGGAACGTTCCGAGAGAACACCGTTTTAATTACCAGTCCCGGATGATGATGATACTATTGAGCCCCGTTTGTGCTTGTTGATGACTGGCTCTAGCGAATGCGGCTGTTCTCCGCGCTTTTCACCGGCCAGAGAAGCCGTGCTGTGGAGACGTACGGAAGCACTAGGTTTCTCTCAGATTCTGTGAAGAAGGAGTCCAGCTCATCATGGTAAACAGGCAGTTTCGAATCATCGCACAGTATGTAGGTGGGACGGCGGGAGGGCCAAGGCGAGGAGCTGTCACTGATTTCATGCGTTGAGTAACCACAGGCAACTGGCCGGCTTCTTGCATCTAATTCGGGGCTCATTGCCTCTTTCCCCTTCCTCCATTACCGCAGAGATACAGCCATACGCTAGGTGAAGTTGACGAGGCGTGACATCCCATGTTGAACAGGATAATTCGGACGAAAGGTATGAGGTATCCGATCCGATTCTGAACGGCTACAACCACGACAACGAGATCCAGGAGAGCACTAGCTATACCCACATTCTTTGTCACTAGAAACCGGGGCTGGTGATTCGCTTCTTCCGTTTACGAAGCTGCAACGCCTGGTAATTCTGAGCCGCGACGCGCGCCTCTGTTCCGCGTGACCCAGCCGAAGCGTTCACCCTTAACGAAGGTTTCCCACACGTCGTCAGAATAATCAAAGAATGAGGTGTCTAGTACATTGAGGAGGTGTCGAGGTGACGCGAAATTCGGGTTGGACGGAGCTTAAGAGCGTGGCGAGGGCAGCCGTTGTTGAGTATCACCACAGTGATACAGTCAACCTCGTCCACGCTAATCTCGAAGACGGTGAAACAAGGGATATAAGTCTAGTATGGTGTCCGAGCCCCTGCAGTACAGGGAACGGAGAGAACAAGGTGTGACATCCTGACTCGGTTCGCAGGTTTTCAGCAGGAGATGTCCTTATCTAAGCAGTGGGCGACAACCCGGAACTGAATACAGGATACGTTGTCTCGAGCCTTGTACAGGCAGGCCGATAAGCGATGAGTGAGGAAAACCCCACGGCAGCGTCAGAAACTCGCCATCAGACAGAACATGAGTGCAGATCAGACAGCCATCGGGTTGTTTTAGACTTCGCTAGAAAGGGGTCATGTATTCCTCGAGACTCAATACCACCTCGGCCTGCGATAGTTGGCCATCGGTGGAACATTGGATACTCGAAATGACAGAGCTTAGCGCATACGCACATCTTCGCCAGAGGACAGTTGTTATGATGGAGTACGCGAAGAAAAATTCCTAGCACACCTCAAGTATAGAATGTCGAGAGGATAGAAGGGGTGGTTCTCCCAGTCAAATGCCTAGTCAGGTGTTTGATCAGGTGCTCACGTACGAACATCATCAGCGCCAGTGTCGCCTCAGGCAGGAACTGGCCTGCCCCACCTTGCGGGTTTCTTGGACCCTGGAGGAAATCGCGTCTAGGGTTTGTTTACGCGCTGGGCCAATTGATTACCACAACAACCAAGAACACAAATAACAGTCGTTCCTTTTCAGTGCCCTCCCATATCAGGTCTTGTTTGGTGTGACAGTCGCTAGTCTGGCACACTTCATCCCCTCTCTTTTGTTGTCGCGATCCTGTGTGCGAGCATTTCCTCTTGCTTGTTTGAGTCGTCCTCGGCCGCTGTCGACAAAACCCGCCTTAGCTGGTCGAGTCTGGGCGTTAATCGCAACAAAGAAAATGGATTCTGATATTTCGGATCAGTCTGCCTTCAGCCTTGGAGAGGAGTCCGATGACTTCGTCCCTGAACCTGTGAGTACCTGGCTTGAGCCTCTCCTGAAATAGACGTGAATCTTGCCGTTGCCCGCACCCAGTTGCCGCCTGCTATCCCATGCACATCTCACTTTTCCCTCGGTCTTTCAACTTGACTCCCGCAAAAGTCCTCACACCAAGCTCTTGTTATAACAAGAGTAGATACACCGCAGGAATCTCAACTTTCAAACACGAACTTGAAGATTTAAGCCGTTCCAAACCTCCAGCTAACCTCCCTGTCGCAGAAAGCCAAACCCAAACCGGCGCCCACAAAGAAGTCCATGGCCTCGCGGCCCGCCGTGAAGAAGATGGTCCAAACAACGTTGAAACCCAAGCCGATGGCGAAGAAGCGCCCTACGCCCGACAAGGCCGATGATTCTGAGAGTGAAGCTTCCGGCTTCTCAGACACTCCTCCAACCGCCAAGAAGCAGAAAAAGGATCTTGCCCCGAAGAAGTTGTCCGCAGTGCCTCTAGCAGAACTTGAGAACGACAGTATGATCATCGACAGCTCACCGAAACCCAAGTCGAAGAAGACGGCTACAGAAACATATCAAAAGTTGACTCAGCTTGAACACATTATTAAACGTCCTGATACATACATCGGATCAGTCGAAATGACGGAACAACGTATGTGGGTGTTCAACAAGGAAACATCATTGATGGAATATCGCGACGTTTCTTTTGTGCCTGGTCTCCTCAAGATTTTCGACGAAATTATCGTCAACGCCGCCGACAACAAGCAGCGCGAGAGTACCATGACGTACATGAAGATCAACATTGATCGTGCCGCAGGCGAGATCAGTGTAGAAAATAACGGCACCGGTATCCCCATCGTCATTCATGACAAGGAGAAGATTTACATCCCCGAACTCATTTTCGGACATCTACTGGCTGGTTCCAACTTTGATGACAATGAAAAGAAAACCGTCGGTGGTCGTAACGGTTACGGATCCAAGCTATGTAACGTCTTCAGTACTGAGTTTACGGTAGAATGCCAAGACAGTGAACGAGGCAAGAGGTATAAGCAGACATGGACAGACAACATGCAAAAGATGGGTAAGGCCAAAATCACTTCCAGCAAATCTGCCGACTTTGTTCGCATCACCTTCAAACCGGATTTCAATCGGTTCGGTATGTCGGATGGTATCAATGATGATCTAGAGAGTCTACTCTACCGCCGAATTTACGACATGGCGGGAACTGTACGGGGTATCAAGGTCCACCTCAACGGCCAGCAAATCAAGATCAAAGACTTCAAGTCCTATTGTGACCTATATGCCAAGTCAATTGCGAAGGAGAGGAGCGATGAGGAGGGAGGGGCCCCAACATGCACTGTTGAGGTCGATAAGGACAAGGGCCATCCCCGCTGGGAAGTTGGCTTTGCCGTTTCTGACGGCACTTTCCAACAAGTTTCGTTCGTTAACTCCATCGCGACCACAACAGGAGGTACTCATGTGAATTACATCGCTGATCAGATCACGGGGTCGTTGCTGAAAGCTCTCAACAAGAAGAAGAAAGGCCATACTCTGAAGCAGGCCCACCTCCGCAACCATATCTTCATTTTTGTTAACTGTTTCGTGGACAATCCGGCTTTCACGTCCCAAACAAAGGAACAAATGACGACCAAAGCGAGCCAATTCGGTAGCAAATGCGTCCTTGGAGAAGACTTCCTCAAAAAGGTGGCGAAATCAGAAGCAATCCAGAACATCATGGAGTTTGCGGAGAAAAAGGCGGACAAGATGCTTGCCAAGAGCGATGGAAGCAAGCGATCCCGAGTCAGCAATGCCAAACTAGTAGAAGCCAACTTGGCAGGGACTCGTCGCGGTCATGAATGCACGCTCATCTTGACAGAAGGTGACTCGGCCAAAGGTTTAGCTGTTTCCGGGAGAGCCATTCTAGACCCTGATCGAATTGGTGTTTTTCCCCTGCGTGGAAAGATGCTTAACGTCCGTGACGCCTCTATCGACCAGATCACGAAAAACCAGGAGATTCAAAACATTAAGCAGTTCCTGGGTCTCAAACACAAGCAGACTTATACCGACACCAAGAGCCTCCGTTATGGACATCTGATGATCATGGCCGATCAAGATCACGACGGCAGCCACATCAAGGGACTTCTCATCAACTTCCTCCAAGTACAGTTTCCAACGCTGTTGCAGATTCCTGACTTCTTTCGCGAATTTATCACGCCCATTGTCAAAGTGTGGCAGGGTCCGAACCCCAAGAAGCCTCAGAGGCTGAGGTCCTTCTTCACGCAACCGCAGTATGAGGAATGGAAGACTGCTCATAAAAATGAACTCAGCCGATGGCAATCGAAGTACCTCAAGGGTTTGGGAACCAGCACCAGCGAAGATGCCCAAGTCTATTTCACCAACCTCGATGATCATCTAAAGGAGTTCGAGACCATGAAGCCTCAAGAGGCAGAGCTCTTCGATCTAGCGTTTTCCAAGAAGAAGGCCGATGCTCGAAAAGAATGGCTTGGTGGATTCGTTCCGGGAACGTTCCTAGACCATTCAACAAAGTCTATCTCATACGGCGATTTTGTGAACAAAGAGCTTATACTTTTCAGCATGGCCGATAACATGCGATCCATTCCTTCAGTCCTCGATGGTTTCAAACCCGGTCAGCGAAAGGTCATCTATGCCTGCTTCAAAAGAAACTTGGTCAAGGACAAGAAGGTGGTGGAGTTGGCTGGTTATGTGTCTGAACAGACTGCATACCATCATGGCGAAGCGTCTCTACAACAAACCATCATTGGCTTAGCTCAGAACTTCGTGGGATCGAACAACATCAATTGCCTAGAGCCGAGTGGCAATTTTGGTTCTCGACTTGCTGGTGGTTCAGATGCTGCCAGTCCGCGTTATACTTTCACACGTCTCTCGCCGTTTGCCCGCAAGATTTTCTCTGCAATGGACGAGCCTAATCTAAAATACCATCTAGAAGATGGAAAGTCAATTGAGCCGGTGGTGTATTCTCCCATCATTCCGATGGTTCTTGTCAACGGTGCTGACGGTATTGGTACCGGTTGGAGCACTTCCATTCCTAATTACCATCCTGTTGACATCATCAAGAACCTCAAGCGCCGAATGGGCCGACTCGATGATAACGACTCTGAGGAGAAGCCTTTTGAGACGATGATGCCCTGGTTCCGTGGCTGGAAAGGTGAACCCGAAGTGGCTGGTCCGGATCGTTACAAGTTCAACGGCATTGCGTATCGAAATGAGCAAAACCCCAACGAGGTGGTGATCACTGAGCTTCCTATCCGTGTGTGGACGGATGACTTCAAGGCGAAATTGGAGAAGGTCATTAGCGGGGCCGAAGGTCCAAGTTGGATCAAGGATTACAAGGAGTTCAACGATCATAATACCGTTCATTTCGAAATTATGGTCGATGAAAAATACATGAATCAAGTTCTCAACGAGGGCTTACTTGAACGGTTCAAGTTGACCAAACAGGTTGCGACATCCAACCTTGTGGCCTTCGACTCTAGAGGACAGATTCGCAAGTACGAGAAGGTCGAGGATATTCTAGAAGAATACTATGTCCACCGGCTAGACATGTACACGGAGAGAAAGGTATGCACTGAGACTTCTCGCATCCTAGTTTTTGCTTATCATGACAATAGAAACACTGGCTTGGTGTCTACCATGCGGACTACCGTAAATTGAAGAACCAAGCTCGGTTCATTCAGGAGATCATTGACGGCGATCTTGTGGTTGGGAAGAAGAAGAAGGGTGTTCTCGTGAAAGAGCTTCGGGATCGAAAGTATGAAGCTTTCCCTCGTGGTCAAGACAAGAAAAAGTCGACCGATGAGGAACTTGATGCTTCTGAGAATGAGAACGAGAACGAGAACGACGAGGTAGCGGAGGGCGGCGCTCGTGACTATGACTACCTCCTTTCGGTAAGCTTTTAGCATATGCGGTCAATGTTCTATGCTAATCCTAGGCAGATGCCAATCTGGGCTCTAACGGCCGAGCGTCTTGCGAAGCTCAAGGAAGCTATCGCGAAGAAAAAGGCTGAGCATGACGGGCTCCTTGCCCTGAGCGAGAAAGACCTATGGTCTAAGGATCTCGACGACTTCATGGTCGAATGGGAAAACCAGCTCGCCATTGATGCTGAGATCAAGACCAGCATTCGTCGAATGGGTCGTAGGGTGTCCAAGAAAATTGGTGCTGGCGGCGGCGCCGGACGTGGCCGCAAAGCCAAGGACGATGATGAGTATGAGCCCGAGAAGAAGAGCCGGGGTAGACCCAAAGTGGCTTCCAAACCTGCGGTTAAAGTGGAAACCAAGAGTGCCCAAAGGTTTGCTGAAATGTTCGGGGCCAAGCCAAAGGTCAAGAAGGAGAACTCTCCCGAGGTTATGGATCTCTCGGACAATTTTTCCGATGATGACTTTGCGGCTCTTAGCAGGAGCAAGCCAGCAGTCAAATCCACTTCATCTCAGCCTCTATCCGAGGAGCCTGACAATGGACGTGGCAAACGAGCAGCAGCGTCTAAGGCAAGAACCATGTTCGATGATGATTCTGAGAGCAGCGATGATGACAAGATGCTTGGCGATGTCGGTGCCTTGGTCAAAGGCATCGGCGAGCCAAATGGCGACTCGGGCGATACAACGAGTGGCAGGCTCAGTCTGTATGCGATGAACCGACCCGGGTCTAGTCAAGGCAATGGAGTCTCGAGCGGGCTTCCGAAGACGAAGCTAAAGTCGGCAAAATCATTCGAGCTTGACAGCCCTGACGACACCAACTATGAGATGCTGGTAAAATCTTCGCCTCACAAAACGGCTAACAGGGGCGATCATATTGACAGCTTCCTCTCGGATGACGAAGGGGCCCCCTCTCCCGTTAAGCCTACGACCTCGAAAGCTACTTCCCTCAGCTCTGCTGCCGCTAAGGCACCACCAGGTCTGGCAACGGTGAAAAAGGCTCGAGGACGTCCTGCTGGGACGAAGAGCAAGCCTAAAGACGAGGCAAAGCCCAAGACTACTACCAAAGCGGCCTCTAAGCCTGCAGCCAAGACTTCTGGTTTGTCTCCCGCCGCAAAAGCTTATGCTGCCAAGAAGGGTGTCAAAAGATCAGTCCTCGAAGATTCGGATTTGGAGATGGAGGAACCAAGCTCGCCCCCTCCCAGACCTATTGCCAGAGGGCGTCCAGGACGAGCTGCGGCCGCAAGACGGCCAATTGTGCTTGACGATGAAGATTCTTCGATGTTGGATCAACAGGACGATGAAAGCGACGACCCTTTCGAGGTGGACGATGATGATGATTAGATTGGGAGCGGATGTACGAAGCTTGGTGTATCTATGGATGGTTTGGAACTCAAACTTAGGGTTGCATTGTTATTTTTATCTTCTTCTTTTCATTGTATGAAGTTCTATCCGAGTGGCTTGGGTCACGAAGCTCGATGAGACATAGTTGGGCTACGTATCGAGGTGTTAGGGAGTAAGGGGGGTCAGCAGGGTTTACCTTTAGCGCTCAACTTCACATGGTGATTCAAGAGATGATTTAAGATTGCCTGTTACTCTTCATGAACGTTATCGTTCGTTTGTAAACTGAGTCGCAGCAAATCCCTCGCAATTACCTTCCTCCACTTCTATCACTCGGGGACATGCCTAAGGGCAGGTTTCCAAACTCGTGTTGCATACACTTGCAGACGTGAGATATTAAATACAACATCATGGTCTTGTCCCTGTCGTGGCTCTCTCAGATACAGGCTCCAACATCATACTACCTCTAGTAACTATCAACGAAGCGGGACCTACGATGTCGGCATCAAGTTAGTGCGAGATGGCAACAGTTTGAACAATCTCTGGTTGAAGAGCCGAAGCAGACTGAGTAGTGGTCTCAAGAACGCGGTTGCTGTCTTGGGAGTTCAACCCACTTCTCCAGAATAATCTGACGATGTTCTTGTTGCATCTTAGGCAAGAGCACGGTTTTAATCTAATGTATGGACGTCAAAAACCACCACTTCATGACCCGACGCAACTCCTCACGGGTCTAGGAGTACCCACCCTCAATGACCAGTGTTGGCCATCCTCCATCTCGGTTCCGCGATCTTGGGCCGTTAGTTGAGTCACCCTCGACCTGACTCAAGAGAGGACCTGGCTACGGCCTGCAGAAATATCAGATGTTGGCTTATATATAAGCCCCGTAGATCAGTATAAAGTTATACTACTTATGTTGCGTGCCTAAGGAGGGTGATAAGATCAGCTAGTCACATGCCGCTCTCAGCGTTATAAGTGTAGGAGTCAGCAACCTTTAGCTTAAGAAGATAACTCAATCTTTACCAATACTTCTAGTC
>JAMYIC010001099.1:0-19710 GCA_024112705.1 Microcera coccophila
CAAGTATATATACTTATATTATAGCTAGTATCTAGCTAAAAGATAAGTAGTGTAACTTTATACTGATCGTAGGGTTTGCATGAGCTAACATTTGTTATCCCTGCGGGCTGCATGCTGTAAGCGCTGGCTTGAGCGAAGACACAACGCAATTGGATTGTGGATGCTAGCCTAACTGCGTTGGCTTGGCCATGTGGGTTTTGGGGTCCGCAGACTTAACTAGTATGGTTAGTTTGGGTTGTTGGTTGCGGCGTAGCAAGACTCGGCGCTTGGCTGAATCTCATGGCTTATGATTCGTTAGAGCGTAGCGTTGGAGCGCATGTTCAAACTACGTAGTAAGCACTTGGGAACTCAGCTGCCACCTTAAGCCGTCTCACCCAACAATGTCCTCCCTCAGCATCCCCGTTCACGGTCAGACACGAGGATTGACCATATTC
The DNA here is from genome assembly GCA_024112705.1 of Microcera coccophila. Lineage (NCBI taxonomy): Eukaryota > Fungi > Ascomycota > Sordariomycetes > Hypocreales > Nectriaceae > Microcera > Microcera coccophila. Next base: position 435 of record JAMYIC010001099.1, read on the forward strand.
AGTACCGGAGACATAGCTGAGCATACGTCAGCGGATTCTCAGAATGGGGTTCTTCGTTATGTCATCAGACTACCAACATAAGATGCCTTCATTTATCCTTATTGGACCTTGCTATGTACAAGGGCATTATTAAGGCGGGCTAGACGGGAAATACTTTGAGAGCAAGACGTGGTTACTCTTTGACGCATATTCACATAATGTTCCTAGCGATAGTATTGACATTAGAGGTGGAGACTCAAATCTTGCGGGCATTGTATTTGGATCGCCTCCACAACTACAACCAAAAGGTCTCCCTAGCGTCGATCTACGTGCAATGAGAACAAATCATAATTATAACTGCACCGCAGAGATAGATATTGTTGCAACACTGATGCCCCCGAGCTTCTACCAAAGCTATATCTAGAAATCCATGAACTGATATTTTCAGCGTAAGTCTAGCTACCCTAAAGCTGCAGGAATGGCCCGGCGTTTACCCGTTATCGTCGCTTACCTAAAGGTTATGTGGGGAGGCCCGCGGACGGATTAACGTTCAGGCGATCCGAAAAGAGTAATAAAATAAGAGATCAAATAACATCAATTTAATGAGGCTATTCTACGGTTTCTTGTGTGGCCTCTATGCCTCTAATCTCTGTGTGTTCCCGGGAGAATATTGTTCCGTCTGACAGTCCTAATAGTGACATAGCCGGCTGTCCTAAAAGTCATGTGATATTAATGACGCAGCCGGCTGTCTCACTATTGGGGCCTGTGGGGAGGACGGTGTAATTTTAGACCGAAACCACGTGATAGTTTCCTGGTCAACTCCATCTTTAAGCACGGACTTGTTATCGCATCAACATAACTGTCAACAAGTAAAAGGTCGCTCAACCGGCTAAATACGATCGCAACTACTAGATATGGGACTCGACATCCTTGAGCTGGCTCGAGCAGATTCCTCAGCCACAAGTGCGATCACTCGAGTCTGAAAGTCCAACGAGGGGGCAGAAGCTCCAAGTCACTAGGTCCTAATCGACATGGCCTTCCACCCGAATAGAGGATTCACTACGAGATATGAACGATATAGAAGAAGAGCATGGAATCGTTCCTGGGTATCTCAAGGCTGGTCAGGAACCATTTAATACGCCCAAGTAACCATGCTAAACTTGCCAGTCTAGGATTGAGGAACAATCAAAGCTCGACAAGACACTAACCTGGCTTTACCCATATGCTTACACAAGATCCAGCGACTTTTGTCTCCAACTTGGTGATCTAATGCCGGCGACTTGATTCCTTGTGACTATCACAAAGCTTGCTATGTTCGCGCGACAGTCACGAGCTACAATATGATGGATGAGACGGGATGGAATCATATGGTCCATACGCCAATACCCCAAGCTGCCTTTCGTGAAGATCAGTGGCCACAAAATGCCTTTGTCGACTTTTCTGCCTATAATGAATGACTCGTTTCAGAGATAACTCTTTCGCAATAGACCATGCCTGGAAGCCTAGAACTCCTAATCCTCGATAACGTTATTCACTAAGCCTAAACCTACTCTCTCTTTCTCTCCTCACACAACCCGGATGCGCGACGGCATCGCGTCTTCAAACCATTGATCGTTTGACAGCCGCAGTATCCCAAGCCGATGAAACGTTCCTTTTTCCTCTCCCTCGCCCAAAACCATCGCATAAGCCAATGTTCTCTCCTCCCCCCCCTGTAGTGTCCAGTCGGCTGCTCCCAGAAGCAAACAGACAACCTCGCCGACATATGGCACGGCATTCATACCCTTGCGTGCCCTCACTGGCCGGCCGTCTTGAGCTGTGAGAATACAGTCGACTGTTAAAAAGCTTTCGTCGTCGAGCAGTGTGAGGTCTTCGGTTCCGATGTTATACCCCTCTTCATCTAAAACATCGTCGCAGTAGAAGGGGGCAGAAACAGCAGGGCCGCGTAACACGATGTAGCCGCTCGACACTTGTCCATGGGGGTTTAAGCCAGGGACTTCGCAGCGTGCATCCAAAACCTCAGCGTGCGCTTGGAACTTGTCCAACGGCAACCAGCTAATCTTCCCCGAGAGGGAAGCCCAAGACCAAGACGGGGCAATGTAGTCGCTGGGCGCCATGATCAGCTCCTCCGAGTAGCCATCGTTTTCCTTTTCCCAGCACAAACTCGCAACGAGCTCTTGCTCCCAGTGGCCCGCAAGGTAGGGAACTTGCAATGTTCTGTGGAACCTCGACGCGATGCCGCCCAAGGCTGGAAGCCTGTCTGTAGCGAATGTCAGGTCTCTAGTGCTGAAATTTTCGACGATATAGCGCCAGAGCGCCCAGATATCCATAGACGGCGTCTCCATCATCTCTCCAACACTGCTTCTCGAGATATTATGCCTGGCGGCTGTGGGCTCGGGTGGCTGCACAAGGGTCAAGTCCATGTGCATGTGCGAATTGTCTACCCGGCGGCCGTCAGAGTCGTCTTCGGCAACACACTCCTCTTTGCAGATCCAAATGATTCCAGAAGCTGTGTAATGAACAATCCTCGAGGACAACAGCCCTTCTTGCCATGCCCAGGCTCTCGATGTCAGTGGCTCATGATCGTTCCGGACTTCCTGCCGGCATTGTTCTCGGACCATGATGGTGCTCGTGGTGCCGTCCTTGTTGGTGAAGTCTAATGGTCTTGGGTTCCATCTTGAACTTCGTTGACGCAAAAACGGTACTGATCCGTCCGCTGACGTGGCGGTGGAAATGGTGACCATGGCGTTCTCGTAATAGTCACACATTCTCGAAGACTCGATTTGCCAGTCTTGCTCGCAATCTTGGATAATACAAAGGGAGTCAACCCATAGATACCTGATTCCCAGCCGCAGACACGTGGTAACTGCATCTTTGAACACAGCCGAAAGTTGACTCCACGGAACCGAGTTGGCCAAGTCGTTGAGTGTCGCCTTGGTCGATTTTATGGGTTGATGGCTTCCCCAACAATGACTCAAGGCGGCGTAGGAAGCGCATTCATTTTGAGTCTCCAGCAGCTTGACCTTTGGCCCCCCGTTGCTTTGCTCAATGCTAAGCACTCGTTTTGGTAACGGTGTCTGTCCGAGACTTGGACAAGCAGCGTGCAATGATTTACATGCGTTCAGTTTCTCAGTAATGAATTGGAAGCAACTGTCTGAGCCTGAATGGGTCGAGATCTGGCCAGGCGAGGGCCCCAAATACGGAAGATCGGGGCACTGTGAGTGATTACAAAATTAGCGGTAGTAATCCAAGACTCCGGATGCATTGCTCTTTACCTTTTCATCCGCATAAACTATCACAGTGGCCACAGTCTCCATGACCGAGAGGTTGTCGGCGATAGTAATGGAACGTCGAAACTCAAGAACATTTGGCCTATTGTCGTAGAGTGTAAGAGTCGTGGCATCGGGTATTGAGTCTTCTTCATTGGAAGATCCTTCCGTCGGCGACTTTGGCCGAACGAAAGTATCTTTGATGCTCTGAATCAAGTGACAGAATCTGCAATTCTTTTGAAGGGGCAGCGACTGAGCCAAGCCGAAAAACAGAGTCAGCTCTGCACCATTTAGCCCTACACTCGACTCGCTGTGCCCATACGGATTGAAGTTGTTGCAAGCTGGGCATTGCGTAGAGGCTGGGGTCGGCTGCGGTTGGTCGCCGGCCTCGATGTGTGATACATTTGGTAAGAGAAACGATTGCCTTCGCTGTAGAGATACAGTCGTGGTTTCTCGTGCGTGGTTTGACGCGTTGGACGGCGATCTGGAATGTGCTAGCGGGCGGGCTGTCACCGGAGCTGACAACGCTAGAGGAGTCGGGCCTGTCCATCGTCGCGGCGGGCGTCTGTCACTAGCGCGTTGGGAAGTCGCATGCTGTGGGCGATCTCGAACGACTAACGTCGATAGCATGGGCTTGAAGAAGGGAAGCATGTCGAACGAGGACGCGGTTCTCACACTACCACGGCGAGTTGTTATTGCTGAAGTTTTGGAAGGGCAGAGAATCTCCGGAGGGGTAAACACGCACAGCATAGCTTTCATTGGACGCCACGATTCCTTAGACACGGATTGGAGACCACAATCAGCTATGTAGGAACATGTCGATGTCTGCCTATGCTTGTCGGCATTGCCTATATATACCTAATAGGAAATATTATTGCGAGAAGTAAGCTAGAGATTGAGTTGCTGAGGGTGTTCAATATTAATTTATTTCCCTTGACACCAGGTTTTGTCTTTCTATGTACATAAACCCTAACGAATTCCGGAACGCATCGTGATTTATTCTTGGCAAACTTTCCACAGACTTTTCACCAGGTCTTCCCTCTTCAGGTCTGGAGGGGGACTATGACTTGGTATTCTGAATGACGCCAAGTAGTGAGGAAGTAATTTACGAAAAGTGACAATTACCATTGACCACGAGGAGCCAAGGGCTTAAGCAGCACCGTAGAGTCAGTTGGTATATTACAATACAGATTATCATTTAATGCCACATTCAATCTCAGCCTAACTATTCGTGCTCAGAGACAAAGAAGCTTTTGCGAGTTTCGCAATGTCGAATACGATTGAGTGAGAGGGAGTAAAGGATAGCATATTTGAAGGAGAAGTCAACATCAAGGGTGGCGTATTGTGAACCAACTCGGTCTGAAGATTGTAACGGCATCTAGACGACTCCAGCGGCGAAAGCTACCCTAGAGCGAAGGATCAATTTCGGGCCGAAAGCACGTGTCTCACGGCGTCTCGGCTCGAAACAACGATTATCGCGCCGAGCCATGCTTGTTCATCCACTCATGAGGTTAAGATGTCATCTGCATAATCTCGTTTGTTTGCACCGGATATCCATGTTTTGCAAGACTGGATTCGGGATTTCTCAAACCCCCCTCATTGGGTTCCATATTACGTACGTTAGCACGGCGCTTCTGGTTTCGAAACTCCAACTTTGCCCTCAGAATTGGGGCCGAACGGGCGAACCGGCAGACTAGCAAACCATGGGTGACTCTGTCAGGCCATCACTCTGTCGACCAAACGGTCGGCTCAAAGCCTGTGAGCCGTGCCGACTACGAAAAGTGGCTTGCGATCATACCCAACCAATCTGCACAAGATGCCGCAAGAATGGCGTCGAGGCCCAGTGCGTCTACGCCTCCACAGCATCGAGAACAAGATATTCAAGAAAAGCACGCCGAACCAGCTCCAGCCGGGCTACTACTGCACCTACTATCCCAGCCTTGACAGAGTCACCAGTTGAGAGCTCACATTCAGCTAGTGACACACACCTGGCTCATGCCACTCTTCCCGCTGCGCGAAATTTGTCACCGGATGATACGTCAAGTCCTGGCTTCCTCGGATATACGAGCCATAACGCAGTCTTCGAGGAGACGAAGCGCAGTCTATCGCTTCTCCACGGTGCAGAATCAGACAAGACCACTCCACGTGGAGGTAGGGGTGGTGGTCAGCATCGCACCCAAGTCTCTTTCTCGACCTTGCCGTCTCCCTTGCGCGACATGTGCCTCTTTGTGCTGCGACGTCTTCCGGGACAATCCGAGCAGCAGATGATATCTCGTAACATGAAACCTCGAGGATGGATAGATTTCGTAGTGGCAAAAACCATGCACTCTCTCGACAACAACTTTGGCCTCAATGTCCAACGCCGAGACTCAGACCTGGAGCAAATCGCCGAAGTCCTATGTACCAATACCGTCAAGTCCTTGCGCGATATCCGTTCCTTGTCCCAGTGGAGCGACCAATTCACCGGCCGGAACCTGCGATGGGAGGCGATCGGACTTGTATGGGTCTACTTAGAGGGCATCTCCAGCGCTCTGGATTCGCTTCACACGAGGTCGCTGGCCTGGTTACCGGGCAAAAAGTCATCTGAGACGTCTTTGTTGTGCTTGAGTTACTGCATAGATATATCGTGTCGTTTCAACCAAGGGAACATCATCTTGCTGGATCTGGTCCGCCGGAAAGCCTCACTCCAGTCAATGATATCAGGTGATGCCGGTACGAGACTCGCATTCCCGTTTCTCCTTGACCAAATATCACTAACAAGCACAGGTTTCGATTGCTGGACAACACATGGGCTAGCCGTCTCAATGTCAACCTTTCTGGGCCTGCATACTCTGGAAAGCTCCTCAACTTATCAACCTTCCCTATGTTCCGAGTACAAACGGCAGGTCTTTGCTCAGGTCTCAATGAACGACAAAAGTGCTGTTTTGTTCACCGGTCGTCCTCCCCTGATAAACCTCAGGCACTGCTCGACCCCATTGCCCTTGGATATCCGAGATGAAGACGCGATGGCAGGCGACGCCATCTTCGCACAGGCAGTAGAGAATCTGGATGAAAATGGTTGGAACACCCGCGGCGAAGTATATCCGGCAACTCTTCTCAGAGCGCAAGCTTTTCTCGGCAGTATCCTCGAAGATGTCTGTGAGATAACGCTTACGCACAGCGGAGTGACGACACTTGATTATCTACTGTAAGCTCACAGGCTTCCCCTTTACTTGGAATGATAACTCACAAACCCAGCTTGCTGCAAGAGCGCCAAAAGCAAACGATGGCAAAGTTTCCCGATTTTCTACAGTATGATCCTGTAGAGTGGGATGCTTCAAACCCTGATATACCGACGATATATGCCCAACTAATGCTTCACTTGGTTGATTGTCGAATCAGATTTCTGTTGGAAAGGCTCATGCTTCGTAACAGTGCTTCCGATAATGGCGACCTCCTGGTAACAAGCTTCGATATGGTAACCTCCACACTGGTATTCTGGACACACAAGGACAAACTGGCGGCGGTGCGCCGGAATTTTGACTGGCTTGTGAGTTTTTTATCGTCTTGGTAAATTCATCATGGCCCTTTTCTGATCATCATCCAGGTCATGGCTTACGCTGCTCCTGGGGGTGGTATCCTTTGCCAGGAGTTGCTTCGGCCAACTTTTCGCGGAGCACATCCTAAAGATCAAGACTTGACCCGATCGAACATCATCCAACGGCTAAGCTTACTCATCGGCTTCCTGGACTGGATCCAACCACCTGCTCCCAATGCAGATCTCTGTATCGAGTGTAAACAGATCATCCAACGCGTCTTGGATCATTGCCTCAATTCCGAGACGGGTGATGACAGTAGGGATGTCGATAGCTTTGACTGGAATTTGGATAGCTTATTGGACTTTAACTTTAACTTTCTAGATACATATAGCCAAGTATGGTAGTCCCGAAGGGTCCACCGTTCCAATGAGTAAGTCGGCTAGAGCATTGCCAGCTTCTTGATCACCATGCCACGCTTAAGTTGCTTTTCCTAGCAGAGGGTACTCGAATGTTCACAGCAAAAACGTACTTGAGTGGGCAGTGGTCAGAGATTTTAATGCTCTTGTTTTCCCAATGTAGGATCATTAGGGTCGGTAGTGGCATGGGAGCTTATCAACCCGCTGCCTGAATTGACGAGACATACAGTACCCTGCTCCTCTTGATAATGCTTTTTGCCAGCTCTCTCAAAGATGAAGCGCCCAGAAGATCAAAAATGGACATCTCGCATTGGGTTGACGGTACAAGCCAGTTCCTCAGCTCGACCGCAACCAGTGAATCGACACCATAGCGGGACAGGGGCTGAATGGCGTCAATGTCCTGTTCTGACATGACGAACATTTCCGCCAGCTTTGACACCACAGCCTTCTCGACCATATCGCTCGCCTCCTCCTCGGTGTGCGCACTCCGCAGGCTCTCCTTCAGCCTTGTGCTCGCGCTTGCCGAACTGCCGGCTCGACCACCCAAGGCGCCACTCTTTGCTGTGCCATCGTCCGCCAGCGCCGCGAACCGTCGCTCTGCACCCCAGCCCTGCTTGCGTACCGCACTGCTCGCCAGGCCCGTGATGATCTGGGCGGTGCGCGGCGTACGGGTAGGTCGCCTTACGCAGTAACTCAGCAATTGGAGTACGTCGTGCAAGGCGAGCGGACGATGACCGCTAGCCAGTAGCCGGTCTGCTACTCCAGCCTCGTTCTCGGCCACGTAGCCGATGGCGTCGACCATGCCCATGTCGATCGTGGTGCATGCCAGGCCCGCAGCGGCACGGCGGCGAGCCAGGGCGTCTTGATACGTGTTGCCCGCAGCGTAGTTGGCCTGTGACGCGGAGCCGATGACGCCGAAGCCCGATGAGAGGACGACAAAGAAGTCGAGGTCGTCAACGCCGGGGAAGAGTGCATCGAGATGCTGCGTTACCGTCACCTTGGTGGCGAGCGCGGTGGCCCATTGCGCAGGGGTCATGCGTTCGAGGATTGAGTCGGCGAGCACCATGCCGCTGTGGATGATGCCGCGTACGGGGGGCATGCTCTTGGCGCAGTCGGCGAGGACCGCCTTGAGGCTGGTCATGTCAGCGGCATTGCAGTTCCTCATCGCGACTTGAGCACCCGCAGCGGAGAGCTCCTCCTTCACCGATGCAGAGCGTGGGCCATTCGCAGCGCTGCGTGAGACGAGGATGAGATGCTTCGCTCCGTGGTCGACAAGCCATCGGGCGTACGTTCGCCCAATACCGCCGAGGCCGCCGATAATAAGGTATGAAGCCTCGGGGCACAGCTGCGCGGTCTCTTTGCGAGGAAGAGCCTGGACAGAAGTGTTAGCAGCGACAAAAGATGGGGGGATGGGGGGAGATGCTGGCCGCAATTACTGACCTTGACCACGTCTTTGGCGTTGGGTACTACAACGATCTTACCTATGTGCTTTCCGGTCTGCATTGTTCGGAACGCACCCTGGATTTCGGACATGGAGAATATCGTCATAGGCGAGATATTGGGGATGGTCTTGCTCTTCAGCAGATCCGTGACCGCGACAAGCAACCGCTGAACGACATGGCCTCGCGTGTCACACATCTGGATGAGGTCGAAGGTGCTGAAGGTGACGGCCTTTCGGAACGGGCGCATCTCCAAGACCTTGTTCTGGTGAATGTCCTTCTTCCCGATCTCGATGAACCGGCCATGCTGCGCGACAATGTTCCACGATGCACTGAGCAGTGGGCCAGCAAGCGAGTTGATGACCACGTCCACGCCTTGCTGGTTCGTGGCAGCCAGCACGCCCGGGACGAATGTTTCGTCACGACTGGAGAATATGCACTCGTCGGGGATGCCGTAGGTCTTGGTCAGAAACGCCCGCTTCTCTGGCGTCCCGACCGTGGCAAAGACCTTGATACCCTTCCACTGCGCCAGGATGATGCAAGCCTGGCCAACACCTCCAGCAGCGGCGTGCACAAGCATCGTGTCGCCTCTCTCCAAGCGGCCAGCGTCGAACATGGAGTAGTAGGCTGTTGTGAAGACGACGCCGACGCTTGCTGCCTCTGGATACTCCATGCTCTCTGGCATGGCAACAACGTTGAGCCACGGTACGCGCACCCGCGCAGATATGTGGCCATGCGGCGTAATGGCAATGACACGCATGCCTGGCTTGATGCCGCCGCACTCTCCAGGCCCAATGCGGGTGACGATGCCAGCGGTGTCGATACCGAGCTCCTGTTTCTCGTCGAGCTGTCCCATGGCGCTCATGACATCGCGAAAGTTGATGCCGTACGCTCGCGGCTCTACCTCGACCCATCCACCGGGCAGTGGCAGCTCGAAATCCTCATCGTCGCGGAACGCCATGCTATCGAGCAGGCCCGGCTTTATCACCTCGAGCCTGAGCACGCGCCCATCAGGTCCAGACTGCATAAAAGGCTGCAACTCGGGCTTGCTGCTGCTGTTGATGAAGGCATCGTTCTCGGCAGTGTCGCGGACAAGACGCGGTAGGAGAATTTGGCCCTCGCGCTCGGCAAACTCGAAATCGCCAGGCGTTTCGGACGCGTTGCTAAATATTTCGGTAAAGACCCTGACTATGGTGGTCTGGGATTTGGCATCCCATGGAGGCCTCGACGGGTCCAGATCTACTGACACGAAGCGCCTGTTCTGATCTTCAACGCGACAGCTGCGGAGGAAGCCTTTGTGCAGCGCGTTCTCGGCAACCTGGCAGTCTATAGAGGAGCCTGCAGTCACCCACAGGAGGCCTCGACTGCGCATGGCCAGCTTCTTGATGGCGTCGAAGTTGTCCGCATCGAACTTTTGTGGCATCCCGCCCAAACCCGAGAGGAAAATGCACACTCTCCCTTCGATATCTGGGCTGTTGAGTTCGCTCAAGGTCGGCTTGCCGCCCGTGACGCGTTTGAGCATTTCAGCCAAGTCACGCAGCCAGTCCTCCGGTGGCTGTTGGGTTGCGTCGTACACCAGCGCTACCTCGTTGTCATGGAGTGGCAACTCCTCGGGGATAGCTGTCGACATGATGACGCTCATGGCGCGATGGTTCTCATCTTCGCAATCCCAGAGATTCAGGTCAATGCCCGTAAAGCCAGCCTCTTCCAGAATCGGCTTCCATGTCTGCAACGACATGCTGGGGCTGTACTCTCGTTCGGGCTCCTCGCTGAGCCACCATCCAGGCAAAGTACCGAAGATCAATTGGAGGTCGGCCGTGTCCCTCGTCGTTTCGACCAGCAGCAGCTTGCCTCCGTCCTTCAGAAGCTTGCGTACGTTGCGCATGGTCGCAGACATGCTCTTTGTCGCGTGGAGGACTTGCGCGGCGATGATGAGGTCGTATTTCTCCGTGAAGCCCTGCTGCACAGGATCGTTCTCGATGTCGAGGGGTTGGTAGCTCACTAGATCACCCCAAGCCGCGAAACGATCTCTCGCTGCCTGAAAGAAGCCCGATGAGATATCCGTGAAGACGTAGTGGTCGAAACTGGCCGGAGCCATGCCGTTGCCCCCGAGGGCGGCCAGAACCGGCTCGGTACAGCCTCCCGTCCCTGCACCGATCTCGAGGATGCGCGCGCGAGGGTTCTCGCGCGCAACTGCTTTCGCGATCTGGGCAAGCTGCTCCGTGGACTCGGTAAAATGCAACATCTCCCGGTAGAACTGATACAGCAGATCTCCTTCCAGCATGATCTCCAGCGGCGCGACCTCCTTGCGCAGAATAGCCAGCAAGCTCCGGCCGACTCGCACCGTCAGCGCGCCGTTTGTGCTTGCGCTCGCGACCCGGTCAATCAACGCTGACTTTGCACCGGGCGTTGCTTGCGCCCACCTCGAGCTGCGCGGTCCCAGCTTGCCCTCGCTCGCAAGTTGTAACTGCAGCTTCATCCAGCGATGGAGCGACTTGTGATACCACTCGAGTTGCGCGATATCTTCTGACGTGAGCTGTGCCATCGCATCTGCCATCAGATAGAAAGCAGCCCGCGTTAGCTCTTGACCGATGATGATTAAGGCTGGATCGGCGGCACGCCGCAGCTCTGTACCGAACAGCGTGTGAGGATCGTTGAGCTGGACACTCGGCACCCACTCCTCGAAGGAGCAGATCCTGGTCTGCCCGCCGGTGTCGTCGGCAATGGTCCCGACAGACTGGAACCTTATCGTGTCCAACTCGACAACAGGCTGGCCGACAGGTTGTGGAAGGCGAGCGGCCAAGGACACGTCGAAGCCCTGCCGATTATGATGCAGCAACCGGGAATCAACTTGGAAGAGAGTACCTGGCTCGGCACTGATGTTGGCCGAGACGTAGAGCGACTTTATTGAACGCGGCACTGCTGCGCCGACGATACCACGCATCTCTTCGGATAGTGTCGTGTAGGCAGCCTGGAACGCAGTGTCAAGAGTCGTCGGATGAACTACGTGGGGGTGTTGCCAGTTGTATGGCATCAGGGCTGATGAGTCCGCAATGGCAAGCGTCGTGATAGACTGGCCATCACCCTGGCGAATGTCAACCAGCCCCTGGAATGCCTGCCCATGCCTGACACCCGCTGCAGCCAGAGACTCATAAAACGCCTTGGTGGCTATGGAGCGATCCAACACGCCGTTGATGTCGGTCTCATTTGTTGCTCGCAGTGCAGGCCCTGATCTGACCGTTGTTTCGGCGGCGATATATCCTCGCGCAGCCTCAGCCCATGCGCCGTCGGGCAGGGCGGTATAGATACGAAAGATGCGCTTGGTCGGATCGAGAGCTTTTTCACTAGCAGGCTCCAGGAACAGCTGAAGTTCGACGCCCTCGTCGCCCTCGGGAACGATCGTCGCACGTAAAAGCTCAACTTCCTCGAGACGATAGCCTGTGATGGTGGAAGCGGACGAGTGCAGCTGTCGTGTGGCTTCGATCGCCATGGCGACATACCCGGCACCGGGATATATGATATCGCCTTGCACAACGTGGTCGCGGACCCAGGGCAGCTGGAAACGGTCAGTGGAAGGTATTTACTAGCAAGAGGTGACGGGCGCCTGGGTTACTTGCCTCGCCTGTGCGAACGATTTGTCTCCATACCGGCGACTGGTCACTGGTTCCAGTCAGCCGCACACCAAGGAGGTCGTGCTGTGAATGGTCGCGGAACCTGTATTCGTTACTGGTGCGCGGCTCACGCCAAAACCGGTTATCGTGGTTCCATGGATAGCTCGGTAGGCCAGATACCACACGAACGCCCTCCTGACCGTTGGGGGCATTCACACGACGGATATCGACTGGATAACCGCTGGAGATGAGAAACCCTGCCAAGTTCTGCATGGTGAAGACGGCATCTTTGCCACGCTCCAGACACGTTCCATAACCAACAGACAGGGGCTTGAGAGACGGCACATGCTTGAGACTTTGCCGAATGGGACCGGCCAGGGTGCTATGCGGACCAAGCTCAACGATGGCATCAACATACTGTAGGGTGCTGCCGTCCGGACGTTCTGTAGCCACCATGTTGCGAAACGAGTGACTAAACAGCACTGGGTGTGTCATATTCTGAACCCAGTGCTCGGGACCGAGCTGGCTTGCGCTTTCGATCCTGGTGCCCGTCACAGGAGACACGAACAGCACATCCGGGGCAAAGATCCGCTCCTCGGTCATGTGCTGCTTCAGGGCTGCATGGTAAGGTTTCTCGAGCGGCAGCATGTGGTGCGAGTGAAAGGCAGCCTGCACAGCTAGCCTCCGCGCAAAGATGCTCTCTTTGGCGAATCGAGACTCCAAATCTCGGACACCCTCCATGTCGCCCGAGAGCGTGACACTGGAAGGGCCGTTCTCGCAGGCGATGACCACCTTGCCGCTCGTAGTAGCATCCACGTACGGCTTCACGTCCGCCGCGCTCAGCCCGACCGCCAGCATGCCTCCCGGCCGACGCTCAGCCGCTGTGGCGAGGTGCTGCGCCGTGATGAGCCCTCTGAAATACGTGACAGCCATGGCATCGTGCAAGGAGAGCGCGCCGGCCGCGAAAGCCGCCGCGACTTCGCCCGAGGAATGCCCCGTCACGGCTGCTGGCTTGACGCCGAAATCGCGAAGGAACTCGACCAGGGCGAGCTGCACGGCGCACGAGAGGGGCATGCTGAACTTGACCTCGTTGACGTGCGACGACTGCTCGTCGCGTCCGAGTTCTTCGAGAATGGACCAGTCGGCACCGAAGGACTGGATAATCCTGTCGCACTCCTCGAGCGTCTTCTTGTAAACAGGATACGAACCTGATAGCTCCCGCCCCATGGCGAACCACTGCGCGCCCTGCCCATTGAACACGAATCCTAGCCGGGGTGGATTGTCAGACCTCTGGACGGTGTGCCCATCGTCAAGTACCGAAGCGAGGTCTACAGGCCCGGAGGCGCTCACCGCGATGGTCCAGGGAAAGCGAGTCCGACGTTCAGCCAAGGTGTAAGCCAGGCTTGTGAAGGCCGATGGGTCGGATAGGTCTTCCTGGGACGACTCAAGAAGCTCCTTCAGATTGGTAGCCATCTGCCGTGCGCCATTCTTGTGGCGAGCACTGAGGAGGATAAGCTGTCTGGATGGATAGGGGCTATGAGCCGGGGGCGCGCAGGTATTGGAGGGTGCCTCTTCCATGATGAGGTGCGTGTTTGTGCCGCCGTAGCCAAAGTTGTTTATCGACACCCGCCGTGGGCCTTCTGAGTTCCATGGCTCGAGCCTCGTGGGTATCTGAGGAACGGTAAGAAGACGCGCCAGCAGCTTCGGGGGGAGGAAGAACACTCACTGTCAATCCAAGTCCAACCAAGTCAATATCGGGATTTGGCGTCTCGAAGTTCAGGCTCGGCGGAATCATCCTATGCTCTAGCGCCAAAACCATCTTGATGACGGCGGCCAGGCCCGACACAGCCTCCGTATGCCCTATATTTGTCTTGACGCTGGCTACATACAGAGGTCTCTCGCTCCTCCCGGCGCCCATGGCCTCCCCAATTGCTTGCGCCTCTGCTGGGTCGCCGACTCTCGTTCCCGTACCATGCGCCTCGACGACGGTCGTATCACGCGGATCTAGTCCGGCGCGCTCATAGCATGCCTTGATCAGGTTTCGTTGCGCTTCAAAACTGGGCGCGGTGATGGTCGGGGTCCGTCCATCCTGGTTGCACGCCGTCTCACGCACAACCGCCCGAATCGCGTCTCCGTCGCGGATGGCGGAAGAGAGACGCTTTAGAATGATGGCGGCTACACCTTCACCGCGGCCGTACCCTTGCGCGCGTGCGTCGAAAGCGAAGCACTTGCCGTCGGGTCCGCAGGTCCTGAGACGAAGTGATTAGTATATGGTAGGAAAGGAGGAGGTCTGGGGCAACCCACTGCAGCGTTGACAAGTTTACGAAGGTGTTCGGGTTCAAGATCAGAGACGTGCCCCCCACAATCGCACAATCGGATTCCTTTGCCCTCAAACTCTGCGCCGCAAGGTGCAGGCCCAACAGGCTGGTGCTGCAACCCGTGTCTACTGAGACGGATGGGCCCTTGAGATCGAAAAAGTGCGACACACGGTTTGACATCATGGCGGCATAGTTGCCGGTCACAAAGGACCGCGACGGGTTCATGGGATCACCCAGTTGCAAGTCATGGTAGTCCTTGGTGAAGGAGCCCGCGAAAACCGCTGTGTTTGACCCTACGACAGAGGACAGAGGCAGTGCGGCCGACTCGAGAGCCTCGAACACGACCTCGAGCTGCATCCTGATCTGCGGGTCCATGGCTGCCGCCACATCGGCTGAGAGATTGAAGAACGAAGGGTCGAAAGCGCCGGGGTCGTCGCGGAGGAAGAAGCCGCCCTTGATTGACGTGGTCGACAGACGATCGGCCTGCGGGTGATAGAAGGACTCCTGGTTGAAGCGCTCGGCTGGCACGGGAGACCACGCATCGCGCCCCTGCGAGACGAGTTGCCACAGCTTGTCCGGGTTGGTCGCGTCTCCGGCGAAGCGGCAGGCCATGCCGACAATGGCGAGAGGCTCTGTCTTGGTGGCTGGCGTGCTGTTGATGCCGTTAGTCCGGACATCCCGCGCCGTCTCCCCCTTCGAGGGCATGCGACTGCCAACGGTCATGGCGGACTCTGAACTGTCTTGTTGAGTTAGTGTTTACGTGACAAAGGGGACTTGACGATGGAAGGTCAGTCTGCAGGATACACGCAAAGATAGAGACAGCCAGGGGCAGCTAGCATGGGCGACGGGCACTAGATAACTGCCTCGGGCCCCCAAGTATTGCGGCGAAACCGGACGTCCAATATTCGAGTCCCCATAGTGCCCTTCCAAGTTCTCCCTTATCCATGTGCGGATGGACATCGTGCTAGGCGGAGCATGCGACCAAAGCATCCATCCCCGAGGCCGTTTCTAAGTCGGGACCTCTCCGTCTCCACTTCGCCGGGCTCCGATCCGGTGCCGGACAACGCTATTCCCAATCCGGCAAATGCCGGGTCGGAGGTGGGCGGCGGCCTCACTGCCTGCTCTGCCGTGGTAAGTGCCGGTGATTGCACCTCTCCGGGTTCCTGAGTGCCTCGGCGTGGTGGCACATTGCGGACCATGCATTGCACTCGTTATCTGATAAGCTCTGCCAACCGCATTCCTTCAAGGTGTAATTGCTGCTCTAGCTGAGACATCTCTCACTTTCTCATCATCTGCCCGCTTTGTGAACTTGGACATCATGACGCTGGCGTCGAGTATCGCTTTTCTTTGGATTTGTAGTGTGAGCAACCAAGCACTTTCCGCAACGTTATGCTGGTTTCGTATTGACTTGGCACCAGTTTGTCATACACGCCGTCGTCGTCTTCTTGTACGGCATACTGTACAATCTCTACTTGCATCCACTGGCCAAATTCCCCGGTCCCAGACTTGCAGCCTGCAGCAACGTCAGTCGCCTGTGCCACCCGCCCCGGATGTTCAGGGCTGACACCCGCTCATTAGATTCCCCACAGCTTGTGGTTCTTCAGCGGCCGCCAACCATACAAGCTGCTGGACCTGCACAGGAAGTACGGTCAGTCTCGGCTCGCGCAGAATGCTGCATTCGTCGCATCCACTAACCCTGTTCATCTTCAAGGATCCGTCGTCCGTACAGCGCCGAATGAGCTCTCGTTCAATTCTGCACAGTCATGGAGAGATATTTACGGTTTCCGTCACGGCCATAAGACGTTTATCAAGAGCGACTTTTATGACGGAGGCTCCTTCACAGCCCGCGGCGTGCACAGCATTGTGAGTGAACGAGATGTCGAGTCCCACAGCCAGATGCGGAAATACCTCTCGCACGCCTTTTCGGATCGGTCTCTGTCTGAACAGGAAGAGGTAGTGGCGAGGACGATCCACAAGTTCATGCAACTGGCGGGCGAGCGCGGGCGGGTGGAGGGCGGTTGGGATATTGGGAAGGCGTACGAGATGATGACTTTTGACATCATTGGTGATTTGGCTTTCGGGGAGCCGTTCGGGGCGTTGGAGCAGGGTGCGTATCTGCGTGCCCGCGCAGCTCACCGTCCTCGAAGCTGTACGCGTTCTTTACTAACGTGGTGGGAGAAACAGACAGACCGCACCCGTGGATCGACATCGCCATGGGCGCGCTGGCACAAGGGGCGCTGGCCGACATGTTCAAGCGCTTCCCCGGGCTGGCTGCGACGGTGATGCCCCTCTTCAGGTCTAGGTTCACCAAGCTGACCGAGGACACGCGCACCAACGAGGACTTTGCCATCGCCCTGGTAAACCGACGCATTGCCCGCCAGACCAGCCGCAAGGACTTTATGACGCGCATCCTGGAGCAGCGCGACCCGCACAAGACCTCGAACCTGCAACTGGCGGCTCACGCATCCGACTTTGTGCTTGCTGGCAGCGAAACCACGGCCACGGCGCTAAGCACCATCACGTATTATCTATTGAAATCACCCGAGGTCATGCAGAGACTCCAGGGCGAGATCAGAGCAGCGTTTAAGAGCTATGATGAAATAACCTCGCAGGCCACGCTTCACTTGCGGTACATGCGAGCGGTGATACAGGAAGGATTGCGGATCTATCCGCCGCTGCCACTGGGACTGCCGCGGGTGGTCCCTGAGGGAGGGGATGTAGTCGACGGCCATTTTCTGCCGGCCGGAGTCAGTTCATCATTGAATTCCTTTCATGGGAGAAATCACAAGCTGACGCTTCCTGTAGGTTATTGTGTATACCAGCACGGTCGCTGCAAGTCTGGATGCCGCAAATTTCGCCGACCCGGAGACGTTCAGGCCGGAGCGATGGCTGGGCCAGACGGATGACACCTTGGACGCTGCCCAGCCGTTTTCTTTGGGTACGCGCGGCTGTCTAGGACGCAAGTAAGTACCTGAGCTGAGAGATATGGCTGGCTTTGAGAAGGCTGAGCTGACAAGCAGGGCAGCCTTGGATGGATGGAATTGCGCATAACGCTGGCTCGGCTGCTGTGGAAATACGACCTGGAGATGGTAAACAGTGCCCTAGACTGGCAACGCGACTCGCAGATGCACACGCTGTGGAAGAAGCCAAAACTGCTGGTGAAGATCAGAGACCAAGGCTGCGAGTAGAAGTTCTAAGCTTCGTCTCCTCCGCCCGCTGCCCGCAGAGGAGGACGCCCATGTCTCACGAAGGGAGCGTAGGTCTATCCTGGTAGCTGTGGTAACTGCTCGTCGGACTTGCACCGCGCTGTGATAGTTCTACGGGCCTGAGAATGCGATCTCGGGAACTAGTTGAATGGAAAGGGGGGCTATTTTAGTGTTACCTAGGGATAAGTAGGAGCAGCCGTTTTGGGCAATCGCCGCGCGCTGTTTGAGCTTTTTGCTCATGATAAATACTGGTCAGAACCGCCGACTGCTGCTTGCCAAAGGGTGGTCTGCCACGCTGTCAAGCCGTTCACACCAACTGCCTCCGCCTCCCCCTACATCATCGAACACAATGATGTCTCTCCAGATCGACGAGAGCAGAATTCCCTCTCTGGACGGCAAGGTTGCCATCGTGACAGGTCCGTGATGATGTTCCGGGATAATAAATCCCTGCGAATCAGCGCGGATTTAGCTGACTATCCTCTGCTACGACTACTAGGCGGTGCATCGGGTATTGGCCTCGCAGCGTCACGTTTACTCGCACGCAAAGGCGCCACCGTGCATGTAATTGATGTATCAAGCCTTGAAGAGCCTGTAAAGGGCCTGTTCTTCCACAAATGCGATGCATCGTCGTGGACGGAACTGCGTGCCGTCTTCGCGGCCATCGGCAGCGTCGACTTCGCCTTCGCCAACGCCGCCGTCACCGAGCACGCCGACTACTTTTCCGACACCTTTGACGACGAAGGTCAGCTCTGCGAGCCTGACGGTAGCTTCCAGCGAGTCCTGGACGTAAACCTGCGGGGTGTCATGTACTTTGTCAAGCTGGCGTGGAGCGTCATGCGCAAGAATGCCGTGCCCGGCAGTATCGTCATCACCGCGAGCGCGACGGCCTACGCGCCCGAGCAGAGTCTGCCCGTGTACGCGTCTGTCAAGGCCGGCGTGAGTGTTTGTCTGAGATGTGGTCTTGGTTGGGACATGTTGTTGACACACCACCACAGCTCATCGGCCTAGTGCGCGCGCTCCGATCCGTCCTCCCCGAAGACAACATAACCATCAACGGGGTGGCGCCCGCAGCCACCATCACGAGCCTGCTGCCGGCCAACCTCGCCGCCCCCATCATGGCCATGGGCCTGCCCGTCAGCACGGCGGACCACGTCGGGCTCGCGCTCGTGTACGCGGCGACCGCGAGGCAGCCGCGGAGGGTGGCCGTCTATGGCAGGGAGCACGGAGGCGACAAGTACGCAGAGGGAGGGCGCTGGAACGGCCGCGTTATCCTGACGCTGGGCGAGACGTACACGGAGCTCGAAGAGTCCGTGGCGGACCTGAGGCCGTGGTGGTTTGGCCAGGAGAACGAGCGGCTGACGCGACTGCAGCAGGCCGCCACAGACTTCCGCCCGTCCGTAGCGCAGAAGGGTGAGGCTACTACGACGCCGTCGTGCAAGGACGAAGGGGTCAGCGGTGGAAGCATGGTGTAGAGAATTGCTCCGATGTGCTTGTGGGTTGGAGATAGGGTCCTAAGTTTATTC
>JAMYIC010000012.1:0-20722 GCA_024112705.1 Microcera coccophila
GCCCCCCCCCCCCCCCCCCCCCAAACTCCCTGTTAACACAGAGTCTCCCAGGTATCACAAAGTGTCACAGTCTTGCACTGAGGAAGACGAAGGTTTTGTTCTGGCTGTCAACTACTGGTAAGCATTTTCGACTACCTTGACGCCTTTTCTTGTGAGACTGAGGTGCGCTAACTACATCCAGGTACGACATGGAGTTTAGTGGTCCCTTGTATCCCTTATCTACGTTTGTTCGGAATGTCAGCTTGAGGCATACTGCACGGAAATTGTGAAAATAAGCTTGGGTTGGTTTGCGCAGCAAAATCTATCTTGGTAATTCCAAACTCATCATTTTTTCCGCTGGGATATCCTCTTTTGTGCCCTCAACTCCTTCTTCATCCTCGAGTCTACAATCCTGTACCGACCCTTTACGCCCTTGGGTCGTCCCTTGATTCCTCGGTTGACGCCCTTGGCAACAACTAGCTTGGTGGGTGCGCGAGGCTTCTTACGAGCCGCCTTGCTCAGTAATCGTGCAATGCTGTCTGCCTTCTCCTTTTCCGTCATACCCTCGTCGTTGGCTAACATGTCCGACTTCTTCTTCAGCTTTTCTAGCCTTTGTGCGGCCTTGAGCTTCTTTCTTGCCTTTGCCTCCCTCACCTTCTTAATAGGTCGAGCATTTAGAGCTCGTGTCTTCTCCTTGATGGCCATAGCGGCAGCTTTTGTGATTGGCTTTTGAGGCTTATCGTGTTTTCCTTCGTCATCCAAGAACCAGTCGGGAAGACCATCACGATCACGGAACGCGTGCTTGTTGAACCCGTCATCGACGGCATCGTAAGTAGACTTCTGCCCAGTAGCTAACTGATGTGCCAAGGTCATAGCCTCTGCTGTGATGATATCGATATCTGCGAACAAGGTTAGTCTTCTTGATCTTGCAACTGAAGTTAGGAGGGGCTGGGCCTACCAAGTCTTCCGTCAGGCCTGCGCTTGTTTTTCTGTTCCCAATCCTCCTCCTCCTCCTCCTCCTCCTCCTCGCGTTTCACAACCTCGAAACTCCCTTCGTCCTCGCCCATTTCAGAATCCGAACCTATCGCAACATCCTCCACCGGAGCTGCCTTAACGATGCCTTGTTTCCGAGATTGCTTTTCGAAGGCAGCGTTTGCATCACGGCTAACGTCCTCGTCGCTTTCAATAGCATCCCCCTCTGGTTCCGGCAAGACACCAGCGAGTCCCTGGAAGATGTCTTGGTTGAAGAAGGCCGTGGCTCTCTTGGACAAACCTCCTGCTCTTGTCGAGTTGTCCAGATCGGTGATTAAGGGCTTTGTTACAGTTCCTGTGCCATCTTCATCAGACGAGTCCTCCTCCTCATCGAGCCCAGAAGAGTCATCTTCCTCCTTGCCCTCATCAGCGGAAACTCCTTCCCACTCTTCGTCGCTGTGTTCCTCTCGGGCTTTCTTCGCTCGATATTTGGCATCAGCCTCTGACTTGCGTTCCTTGTACTGGTCGTACATGGAATCTAGCTCTCGCTCGAGACGGTCCTCTTCGGCGTCGCTCTCATCATCAGTCTCGCCCGATGAGCCCAGCCCACTGTCTTGGTCCTTCCTTTGGCTTGACTCTGCTACAACAGCCATTCTTCCTTTTGTCAGTCTTCGCAACCCATCTGTCTTGTCGATCTTCTTGAGGGCGAACAGGGAGCCTTCGCCAATCGGCCCTGACTCCTCCATACCAATATCCATGGGAGCCACCATGTTCAATTGCATTCGGACAATTTCGCGTTGTTTTCGTTCGTTTTCTTTTCGTTTCTCTCTCTTCTTCTTTGTGTTTTCCTTATCCTTCATAGCCTGCAATTCTTCTTGAATCCTAAGCTCTTCGTCCATTGGTTCAATCTCGGCCACTTCTTCTGGAGTGTCCAACTCGGCCGACTCCTTGGTCACGAAGCCGAAAATCTCTCGTACTCTCAAGCGCCACTTGAGAAGTAACTTGAAGTCTTTCCGGCCAAGAACTCGAAGATCAGCGCAGCAGTTCCGAATTTCATCAGTGGTCTCGCTCAATTTATCTAACGCAGCCAGGGCGACATCGCCATTGCGAGGCTGGTCAAACGTGAGTTTGTTGTAATTACCTAAGACGTCGATCGGGTCTGTGGTCTGAATGAATTCGCTAGCTGGCATCTCCTTGTACTGCATGTAGTCGCTCTCGTCATAACCCTCTCGCTTCCTCTTCTTGACTTCAGGATTGTAGACCTTGGCCTCATTGTTGGGTGTCGCACCGGCCAAATCTGCAAAGACCGATCTTGGATCGAGGAATCGAGGGTCGATGCGTTTTGGTGCCTTGAAACCCCTGCATACAACGAAAATTTCGGCCGACACATTTCTTGACGAGGGAGGCTTTGTCGCTTCAACTTTGGTAAAAAGCTGGTTGAGGACCCATAGAAGAGGGTTGTAATCTTTCGACCTGAAAACTTTGGTGACGAACGTGCCGCCCTCAACAAGAAATTCGGTGGCCAACTTCATTGACTGCAGCGCAAGCTCGGCTTGGTTGAACGAATCCTGAGCCCAAGCAGTACCAACGTTCGGCGCACCGTCGTGGAGAACAGTGTCTGCTTTCCATGTCTTGAGATGCTGTCGAATGGTGGCTCGGCATTTTTCAGTCGTGATGTCGCTCTGGAAAGTGATGACTTTTGGGATGGGCTTGATGGGGGCTAAATCGACACCGATGATGAGACTATTGACGGGCATAACTTCGGCCGCGACTTGACACCATGACTACAAAACACGTCAACTCAATTCTTAGCAGGGAGAGCTCGCTGACTTACTCCTGGTGCAGCGCAGAGATCCAGCAGGACCTTGCTCTTCTCAAGAAAGCCATACTTCTTGTTCAACTGGATAAGCTTGAAAGCAGCTCGAGCACGGTAGCCCTTCTCTTTCGCAAGCTTATACCATTTGTCCAGACGGCCCTTGCCGTGCTTCTTTTGAATCGCCATGGCAGCGGTCAAGAGAGAGAAGCGTGAAGTGTATGGGTCTCGAGCCTTGAACAATACCAAACTTCTGGATGCAAAAACGCCCGCTAAACCAGAAATTTTGCGACACAAGCGGCTGATAAGGTTCGTCACGTGGAGATAACAGGTTATTCTCGATCGCTTTTAGATAGGACTTGGGAACTCTGTACCTGCCTTACCTCAGAGCGGGTCAAGCTGCACATGCCAAGTCCTCGGAGACGTGCGGCGGGACCGACCTTTATCCTTGAATGCATGATACCAACTCCAAACTGAAAACACCTTGGATGCTTCACCACCGAGAGTGTATCGTCTCACTCATCCGGGCACATTAACGGCCCAAAGACCAACCGATTCGCCGGTCGTTAACCTCGATCCATCATTTTTCGTCATGAGTGGACGAGTCCTCACGGCTGGGCTGCGCCCAGTAACGCGACGTGCCACCCTCCAACCTATCCGACAACTACATCGATTTCCCACCAACGGACTATTACAAGCGGATGCCTCCATTCGCGCGACTCGACGGCGCATGTGGCTTGGGGGGAACTCCTTCCACAATGCTGTCACCTCAAGGAATGCTTCATTTGCAAGATTCTTGCCCAAACTGATGGTCAAATTTGTGAGAGTGCCAGCGATGTTTGGCGGCCTTGCCATTGGCGCATTTGCCTGGGTACAGTATCAAGCTACTCGTATGTCATAAACATATTCTCGAGTACCTCAGTTCACCTACTGACTCGACTGCAGAGGCCGGAAACTACGCTATGACCATATTCAATGACACAAAGGACGCTGTTACGGGTACTGCCTCCACGCTGTTTGGGGGAGCTAAGGATATTGCTGAGCAAACAAGGCGAGGTTGGGAGAGCACCAAGGATCAGGCTGAACTTCCAGACTGGTTGAAGAAGGTTCTACGACTACATGAGGATATTGGCACAGGTGGCTCCGGGGGTTCAGGAGGCGATGGGGAACCCAAACTCAGTAGGGCTGGTGCAGCAGCTGTGGTTGGTGCTTCGGCTGCTGCCTACGGATACGACAAGTCTCCAGAAGAGGATCCTCGCGAAGTTGATGAAGTTGCTAGGGATGACCAGATGATGGTTTTAACCAAGAAGATGATCGAAATCCGCAATATGCTGCAAAAAGTTGGGCAGTCAAGTACTTTGACTCTTCCATCGATTGTCGTCATTGGCTCTCAGTCTTCAGGTAAAAGCTCAGTCTTGGAATCTATTGTCGGCCACGAGTTCCTGCCGAAAGGCTCCAACATGGTAACACGAAGACCGATCGAGTTGACTCTTGTCAATACTCCAACATCAAGAGAAGAGTATGGAGAATTCCCTGACTTGGGCCTCAGACGCATAACAGACTTCACCTCCATACAGCGAACTCTAACCGAGCTCAATTTGGCAGTTCCAGATGCTGAGTGTGTATCCGACGACCCAATTCACCTGACTATCTACTCGCCAAACGTTCCAGACCTGTCCCTTATCGACTTACCTGGGTATATCCAAGTTGTGGGACAAAACCAGCCCCTCGAATTGAAACAAAAGATTTCAGAGCTTTGCGACAAATACATCCAAGCTCCAAACGTCGTTCTGGCCATTTCCGCTGCTGACGTTGATTTGGCGAACTCTACCGCCCTAAGAGCTTCCAGAAGAGTCGACCCTCGAGGTGAACGGACTATTGGCGTTGTCACCAAAATGGATCTCGTGGATCCTGTTCGAGGTGCTTCAATTCTGAACGATCAACAATATCCGCTAAGGCTCGGATATGTCGGTGTAGTATCTAAGGCGCCGCAGGCCCAGAGTCTTTTCAAGAGAGGGCCTACAAACCTGATGTCGGAGATTACTAAACATGAGAAAGCCTTTTTTTCTTCCCACCCGGTGCAATTTGGCCCTGAGGCTGGAGTCAATACCGGAACTACCACTTTGAGAAAGAAGCTCATGCACGTGCTAGAGCAAACCATGTCCTCCAGTTTACAAAGCACTAGCGAAGCCATCAAGCAAGAATTGGAGGAAGCTACGTACGAGTTCAAAGTGCAATATAACGACAGGCCACTCTCAGCCGAATCCTACCTGGCCGAGAGCCTCGATGCCTTCAAACACTCCTTCAAACAGTTTACCGAAGAGTTCGGCCGATCTCAAATGCGTGAGTTGTTGAAAAATGAGCTTGATCAGAAGGTTTTAGATCTGCTAGCGGCCAGGTACTGGAATAAGCCCATCCCGGACCTGTCGCTCGCTAAGATTGAACCCGACAACCTTGCAGATCTACCAAAAGCGGATTCCGATTCCCTATACTGGCATCGTCAACTAGACGCCAGTACATCAGCTTTGACAAAGCTTGGTGTGGGACGTCTAGCAACCACCGTCGTCGCAGGCTCAATTCAGAATCATATTGACGCACTGCTGAGTCGATCAAACTTTGCGAATCATCCCTTTGCGCGGCAAGCTGTCATGGAAGCTGCGTCTACCATTCTCAACGAGAGATTCTACAGCACCAGTGATCAAGTCGAAAACTGCATCAAACCATATAAATTCGAAATTGATGTTGAGGATCGAGAATGGGCGCAAGGCCGGGAAAATGCGGGTCTTGTACTCAAGAAAGAACTACAAGACTGTGAATCTGCAATGAAGCACATTGAAGATACCATAGGGGGTCGACGAAAGCTCAAGGAGGTCATAGCCTTCATCGACAAAGCACGCAAGGGCGATATTGTCGTTGAAGGTGATGGACGGAGCGGCGCTGGTGGATTCAGCGCGGCCTTGCTCAGCCGAGGTACGATTTGTTGATTTTTCATCACGTTACGCATCCTAGTAGGAAAACTAACACGAATCCAGGCCGTGATGCTGTCTTTTTGCGTGACCGGGCAGACATCATCAAGATGCGTCTACTGGCTGTCAAGTCTAAACAGTGCGCAACCGCCAAGAACAAGTACCATTGCCCCGAAGTTTTCCTCGATGCTGCAGCTACCAAGTTGTCATCCACTGCGGTCCTGTTCCTCAATGTTGAGCTTCTATCCGAATTCTACTACAATTTCCCTCGTGAGCTCGATCTTCGCCTCGGTCGACATCTCTCCCAGGACGAAATCGAGAAATTTGCCAAGGAAGATCCCAAGATCAAGCGACATCTTGAGGTCATTCGTCGCAAGGAGCTACTGGAGTTAGTTCTCGAGAAAATGGAGAGTCTACGACAACTCGAGAGCCGAGAACGAGAGCGCGCCAATCCCGGCGCGCGAAGAGATCCGGCCAAGCAGAGGGACCGGTGGGGTTTGTTTTAAGTCGGGGGTTAAAGTTAACCACGAGATACGATAACACGGGAGTTCACGGAGTCATGAGGGGCTAGATTTGCACGACCTTTGAGTTTTGGCATTAATCGTTGAAGGCGTAGGGGATCGCCGTTCATCCTCTCCCCTTGTTCTCATAGTTCAGTTTCGCTGCAATGTATCGCACTAGTTGTAGGTAGATGGTTTGGTGCGTACAGGGATACCCTCCTCAATTCGCTCTGGATGTTGGATCTTTGACGGTCCATTGTGTAGGTGTTAAAAACAGATAGTAGTTGATATTCAAGGGATACATACATACATACATGTTATCAACCCCAGCCAAACGCCTACCTGTAACCTTAACCTCCATCATGATGCTTCGTACATGTGCACTTTCAAGCAGCCGCCTCAGTGCTCATTTGCAAGGTAACCTCCCATCGGATATTTCCTCCGTGTCCATAGCCTTCGCCCAACCGGTTCTGAATGAGTGTAGAAATGCGGCTGCGCAGCTTGCCCGAAGAAACTTCATCATACCCCTTGACGACTCTCAGCTTGAGGTTGGCCATGCAAAGGCCATAATGAACCTGCCAAAACTGCGCATCGTCTATGGCAACGATATTAGGCTCTGCCTCAATCTCTCGCAGCACCGAGCTGACGCCAACGTCACCGCTGCTTCCGCCATAGGACATAAGGAGCATGAGCCCCTGAGCAACAGCCAAGCGCATGCCGAGAGCAAACATGGCGAAGGAGATGACAGCGCAGATCAGACGGTCCAGCCAGGTATACAGAGAAATCGATAGCAGGGGCAGCAAGGCAATCAGCCCAGAGAAAGAAAGGGTAAGGAAGTGGAACGGGTTTGATAGGATGCTGGGAAGTGAGGCAAGATAGGAGACCCTCATGACCTTAGCGATCCGAGCATGGTTCTTCAAACCATATGCAGAAACGAGGGTGCTGATGATGGCGGCAGCTGAGACGACATCGATAGAACTACCGGGAACCCCATCATGCGAATGTTCGTGGTGCGCTTCGTGGGAACCCAGAGATTCCAGGAAGTGCTTCAACGAGTGCGAGACAAGATCGAAACCTCCGAACAGGAGAAAGATGGACATGCCAAAACCAGCCAGAACCTCGGCCCTCTCGAGCCCAAAGGGATGCCGTATGCTGCTCCGACGCCAAACCTCAAAGTTGCCCAGCACGTCAACAATGACACATACAGCTGCGCTGCCTGCGTCAAAGAAAACCAGGTGTGATAGACCTGTCATAGCCAACGAGCCTTCCGACTTGAAAAAGACCCATGTAGCGACAGCCAGATGACACAAGCTCCAGTAACACCGCCTACGTTGGTCCTTGTGCATGCTCTTCCAGGCTTCTTTGACGGTCGGAATGGGCAACGAGGCAGGCAGAACTGGAGGGGGTCTCGGGGGCGGTTCTTGGAAGATCTGATGTTGGGTGGATATACTACTGTGCTTGTATCTGTGGCCACGTCTTTGGCCAATGTTCTGTTGAAGAATTGCCGGTCAGCGATCATGCTAGGATATATCTAAGATTCAACGGATTCAGCGCGTCCATGAACATACCGACTTGACAGGTGCTGTTGATATCACCTGGGTCTTAAAGTTGAAGGGATTTTGACCAAGGGCCGGCGACGGGGCGACAGAGCCAGCCTCACTGGCACTATCATTGTTTGGAGCCATTGTGCGAGGGCAAAGTAGGTTGGAGGCGGAGGATGAAAGATTGGACACCTCGTCGAGACGAGGCTGGACTGACTCGGGAGGATCGCCGTCGCTATCGTGTACAACAAGGCTCGGAGGGGTGGGGATAATAGGGTGGTCTAGGTGAGACCTGGTACCTGGACGGTCTGGCGGCTCCATGCGCTGCTGCTGCTGCTACCGGTGCGTCCTCCAGCGACCGGCACGGGCGAGCGATCAAGCTGGAATGCTACGCGAGTTTCAATGACGACTGGGCATGTGCGCAGCCTGATGATGTATTGGATTTCGAGTCGTGGCTCGTGAAGGAGACTTGGTGGCACAATGGCCAATGTTTCAAGTCTCGGAGCAGGCTAGATAAGAGGTCCCCCCCCAGATCCTTCGCAGCTACAGTGACGGTCAGGCCTCCACAACGCATCATCATCAGCGAGGTCTACGGCAAGGACCGCTGGAAGCACTCCCTGCAGCATTTTAGCGTCGCGTTGCGTCGCGTCAGGCTAACGGGAAGCGCCTTCAGAGCCACTGTGGCGGAGGATTATTGGCAGGGGGATTCAGCCTTCTTCCCGTCCATTATCGTTATCGCAACGATGAACCTTGACATTCTTCGAAAAACACATCTACGACATCGGCAGAGAATGAGCATGTATGAAACACGATTATCCATACGACGACCACGATAACAATGAATATGCGGCGTTTGTCCGCGATCGTGAATTAGCACATCATCCAGCCTGCTCATTGCTTGCATCCGTATCCCGAATCGAACACCATGGAGGATTCAGCAACGACGACGACGACACCACGCGATGGATCGCCGACTCGTCCAGCTCACCGAAGAGCCCCTTCCAACTCCGGCCTGCTGTTCAAGTTTCCTTTCCTGAAGAGTTCGCCCGAGAAAGAAGCCCACGGAGAGCATGGCGACCCGAGCCCTCAACCAGCCCCCCGGGCTTCCACCAGCGTCATTCAGCAACAAAAAACACGGCGGCGTCGAGGATCCCTTAGGAAGGTGGCGCTTCTGAGTAGAGGAGCACAGCGCGAGAGGAGGGACAGCAGACCTTTGACCATCGACACGGCACATGCTGCCGCTTTTCCCCTCAAATTGCCGTCTGCTCCTGACGGCCTGGCGCAGAACGATACGCTGCGCTACAAGGCCTCTGGCATGCCCTCTCATTCTTCGGTTGACGGCGACTTGAAGCCAACTAACCTTCCCAGCCTGTCTACATCTTCAATTGCAGCTAATTCCGATCGAGATCCTTCTGGCTCTTATACCTCTACCGATGAAGACGACATCCTCCAGATTCCCAAGAGCTCTGCCTCACTGCGACAAGGACTCTCCTTATCGTCAGGAGCAGACTCGTATTTTAGCGTCCTAGGACCGACATCGCAGAATCAACGATCCACTCACCAGGCAAAATCACCTCTATCATATGGCGGTCTCTCTACGAGCGCTGTACCTGTCCACGACACGGATTGGGACTACTCGGATACCGAATGGTGGGGCTGGGTTGTGTTATGTGTTACATGGTTCGTCTTTGTCATCGGTATGGGCTCTTGCTTTGACGTCTGGGGTTGGGCTTGGGACGTTGGCAAAACCCCATACGCGCCCCCCGAGCTCGAGGATGACCCGACACTACCAGTTACGGGGTACTATCCGGCATTGATTATTTTGACGGGTGTGATGGCTTGGGTTTGGGTCGTGGTTGCCTGGGTTGGGATGAAGTATTTCCGACATGCCAAAATCAGCGGTGATTGAGAGGGTGGCCGGGCATTGAGTTCAGTGTTGTGGCTTGGGCTTGACATCTCGGTTTGGGCAGACGGCGCCCACGCACTTGAGGGAGGTTAACGGCTGCGACACACTCACCAACGCTCTAAACTAGCTTTGCAGGCCTGAGCCGAGCCGCGTATCGCAAGGACTGTCTTTGAGGCACAACCAGGTCATGGACAGGGTTTCGCCAAGACAGGATACAGCGGTCCCAGGCTCGCGTGCTAGGCGTCCGCCAGTCGGAGGGCGCCAGTTAAGCGCCCCTGCGCCAACCACATTAAACTAAACGGGCCACGGCGGCAATACGCGATACAGGACCAATCAAGCCCTGAAGTCAAGCAGTCCAGTTTTCAGCTGCAGTCTCGCATCAAGTTTAAAGATGCCTGTGTGCACTTATTATAAACTCGATTCATGATAGACTGCTTGGAACCAACGAGAGGATGGTCGATTGCACACCACTTTGTACTGTATGCCATGTATCTATACACATGCTCCAAGGGGACATGTCTCCGATTACGTCAAAAGGATAAACAGATGAAGGTCAGGATTCCCCAAGATGATCGGGGCAGAGAGTGAGCTCATTGGCTACACCGTCAATTCAATTCGAATAGCTGTTCACCCCTCACCCGATGAGTTGTGCTAGCAGTAGTTGATGCAAGAGAGAAGGATGAAAACTCCCGCGGAAAAAGAAGGCTAAATACTTAAGTGAGAATTTCAAGAGACTAAACATAGATAGAATGGCACGAGATCAAATGGTGGTTCCAGACGAGAGATGGCAAAGACTTGAGCTGGATTGTTTGGGAGTATGTAGACAAGCTGACCCCCTTCACTACATAAGCAGCTCAAACTCAGCTAAAGGGGGCTCAGCTAATCCCCTTAAAATGAATTAAAAATTATTCCCTACTCGTTTCTAAATCACTTCATGTTTGTTTCTTACTTGTATTTAATTCTTAAAAAGTCAATAGTTTGGGTTGGTGCCAGGTGTTACAGATAGGATTGAGCTTGAGATATCTTCAGGGTTAGGGTTAGCTGCTTTATAATCCAAGGGGGGTCATTGTTCTATCAACCAGAGGCTGTTCACCCTTGTGTGCGCGCTCATTGTTTTGTGTATGTTAAGCTGGGAAGACGAGACATTGATCTTATGATACGACACGTGATCACGTAGTTGTTATCCGCCCCTCGTCACAACATGAGGGCTGGCATGACAAGAGGCATGAGGTTATTACCCTCAAACGTTGGGCTTCCAGAGCCGGACATGACACTAGAAAGGCTTGGCGGTTTGGACATGGTCTTCTGATGGGCCGAGCCGAAAGCGTCCAGACTAATCGCATAGCTACTTGTACTGCATGTGGCAAGAATTCCGCAGGCGATCGAAAAAGGGTCTCACAAATTGGAGAAATTCAATGGCGATCATTGCCTTGGGGATCGACTCTCAAGGTTGATCACAGCTTCGATGAAAAGTCACGGCGGTTTCTAGGTGATAAGGTTTCTCTTTATTTGCTTTTGTCGTTTTCCTTTTTCTTCAAAACAGTCATGGGTCAAAGACAAAATGCTAAATGCGAACGCAGCCAACAACCCGGAAGGACAAGAAGCCATACTGCCAGCTAACTGGCCGTCAGTTTTCTGCACTGTGTCTCCAGCCACCTACGTAGGAAGCTATAGCGGATGTTGAGGGTCGGAGACGCCTAGAAACAGCAGAGAACAAAAAGCTTACGGGGCTTCCGGGCGCGCCATCATAACAGTGCGGGAATGCCGCCACCTGTTTCGACGGGTTCGACAGGTTCCATAGGCCCCATCGGTTCTGCACCAAGGACACACCAAGCATGCCCGCGCTTACCCCAATGAAAATCATCACCACGATTACTGACTGTATTCCCCTCCCCCCTGCCGAAGGGTCGCCCCATGGTCAGGCTAGCCCTGGCCTGCTTCTGCTGCTCCATCTCCAGCTCCCTCAATTTTCTCCTGCTTTCCAGCCTCACTAAAAGAGAGAGGTACCTTCGGAGGGACCGAAAAATTCTTCCCGCTTCTCGATCAGGTGCCTACTACTGCTACTGCTACTGCTTCGTCTCATCTCTTGTTTACCATCTAAAACCCCCCCAAACTACTGCTACCGCCTGAAACAAAATAGTGAGCATCTCTCGGTTAGGCAATACCTGGCAGGAGAAAAACTCGCCTCTCTACTCTCTCTCTCTCCCAGCTCCGAGTCACGATTCCGGGTCTCGGTCCCCGTCCATTTCAGCGTTCACCCAGTCATTACCAAGCGCAAGCCCTCCACTGCCTGAAACAACCCACACCCTTGGCTCACTCTCACTCGCCTTCGCTATCCCATCGTCTCTCCGCCATTCGCCTTCGTGCTCGACTTTGACTCGGCAAAGCTAGTCTTTCCCTCCTTCTCCATTGTTGAGGCCCCAGATTCCATCACCATCATCATCATCATCATCCTTCATCTAATCATTTCGACAACGACGACGACGACGCAAACTCGATTTATTCCTTCCTACCCCTGTCTCTCGTATCTCCGGACAGCCATTCCCTCGATCACGCCGCCCTCGCGCCCGATTCGGCCCACCCCTACCTACCGCCCAAGGCGTCTAAACTTGCAATCTCCAACCTCTCCACCTCGGAACCTTCATCTCTCTCATCCTCTCGTGCGCTGTTCCTGAACTGTCTTATCAATTGCTCGACATCCTTCTTCTCGGTCAGTCCCCGTCGAGGGGTTGTCAG
The DNA here is from genome assembly GCA_024112705.1 of Microcera coccophila. NCBI lineage: Eukaryota > Fungi > Ascomycota > Sordariomycetes > Hypocreales > Nectriaceae > Microcera > Microcera coccophila. The sequence continues at coordinate 12,414 of JAMYIC010000012.1, forward strand.
GGCCACGACTTTACTCATTCTTCGCCCTCCGTCGGGCTCCCACCACCGCGTTTCGGACCTCGTCCACCACCCCTTACCCTCCCTCGTCCGCCCGCTGGGATTGCCACGATGAGGGAAGTCAACTTCAGCATCCCCAACGTCAACAAGGCGTCTGTAGGCATTACCACCGCCTTGTACGACCGACGAGCTCTTGATTGCACCTCGACACTGCCGCTAATCAACTCGCTCAACCATCTCGCCTATCTGACCACCTCCTCGGCCCGTATCCGTGATATTCTCACCGTCGACGGCGGCATCGAGCGTCTGGTATGCATCCTCAAACAAGGTCGGAGCAAGGACATGATGGGTATGTGGAAGTGGAACCTTGCTTTCCAGTGCGTTGTCAATATTGGCGTTCGAGGCACCGAGAACGTGCGCACTCGTGTAGTCGAGGCCGATATGGTCCCCGTCATCGCGACCATCCTCGACAACTACATCAAGGTCATCGATAAATGCCGCGAAAAGGCGGAAGAGGCCAAGCAGAAGCAGATTCATGATCACCATCATCGCCATCGCAGTCACGAGCACCGAAGTAGTTCTAAGAGTTCTACATCTTTCGGACACCGCTCCACGACTCGCGTTGAGCCCGACCAGAGAGTCTTCAGAAGACAAGGCCCTCCGCCATCCATCGATGTAACTGCATCCTACGCTGGTCCATCTACCGCATCTGCTCAGCAGCCACTCGACTCCGCCCTCACAGCCCCTCAGTATCCCTTGGCTGCTGCTGCTGCTGCAGACCGCTCGGCATTCACGCCCAGCCGACACCAGAGCTTCAGAGCCGGTGAGGCTCGTCACGCTCCCACATCTGTCCCTCGTCAGACTATGCAGCCTCTTGCAACTGCCGTACCGGTCACAGAAACTGTGGAGGGCTTTGTGAGGCCGGTGCGCGACGTCGACCGCCTCGCTTCCATGGTCCCGTTCGGGTCCACAGACTTGGTCTCTCAGCCTACTTCCCCCACCACTCCTCTGCCACCGCCTCAGATGCGGTCTCCCACAGTCAGGCCCGCTTCGATTCTCGGTCCCTCGGGCCGTTCACGAAGGCGTCCTTCCATTCGTCACCAGAATTCGACCGCCGAAGCCGATGACATCAACGGAGACAGCATGCCGTCGGACGAGTCTCCCGAGACCGAGATGACAGGCACTGGAGATATCCAGTCCGCTGTCGGCATCCAGGACATCACTATGGAGGACGGTGAGACGATACTTGCCGGTGCAGCGCTAGAATTGACGACACCTACCGTTTCCGAGGCGCACCAGGATGCCGGTACCTTTAACATCACCCATCGTACCCCCATTGACGGGAGCATCATCAACAACACAACCCCTACCCCTGTTCCCCAGATGGGCCTTTCTCCGAACCGTCCGACCATGGTCACTCCGCCGCAACCCCCCCTGCCTACCTCGACCGTACCGCGATACTTACTCGACCGGCACTTTGTCCCGAACCCCCAGATGCTTGCTGCCATGCCTCGCGAGGAGGATGTTCTCATGTCCTTGCAGCTCCTGGCGTATGTGTCTAAGTATTGTGGCCTCCGCTCATACTTTCAAAAGAGCCATCTGGTCCCGCGTCTCAAGATTGGCAAAGAACTAGCCGTGCTTGATGGCGAAGAGGAGGTTCCCGAGGTCGTCGACGAAGATGTGGATGACGAGGAGTATCTCTTGTCCAACGATTTCAATCTTTTTCCCTTGGTCGAAAAGTTCACCGTTCGATATCACAGCACCGATATGCAGTACTGGGCAGGCGTCGTTATGAGGAATCTGTGCCGAAAGGACGACACTCGAGGGGGTATCCGGCAATGCGCCTACTATCAATGCGGCAAGTGGGAGGAGTATACTCGCCAGTTCGCTAAGTGTCGACGATGTCGCCGGACCAAATACTGCAGCAAAGAATGCCAGAAGAGTGCCTGGGCCTTCCATCGTCATTGGTGCGTCGCGGCCACGCAGTAGGCCGTTGGTTTTCTATGACAGTCCGGGATAGCCTCGGACGCGGGCATATCAGGGCATAATGCTTCTTTCCCCTACATTGTTATTCACAGATTGCAAATGCATCTGCACAGCAAAGCGTTTCATCATCGCATGGCGTTTCCACTCGATACCACGGGTTTTCATGGCGTAATGGGATGGGTATGACATGTTGAATTGGGCATTTTCAGAGCTTCTTTTTTATTCTTGCGGGATAGGTTCTTTCTCCTGAGGCCAATCAAATCCTCGGCTCGGATCCCGTTCAAAGGGTTAGCGACGGATCATATGAGCAGTGTGTACATAGATAGTTGCGGCTCACCCTTCCAAGGATCACACCTCCAACATTCGTGAATCTGGATATGAATGACGACGGCATTGCCGGAGGGGGTGTGTCACTTTGCGGGTTTTTCTACACAATTCTCTGTTGGGTGGACGGAAGTCCGTCTACCCCAATATCAACGCAACTCCTCAGAAGGGATAATTATCAGGGGCGACTACTGCGAAGACGTAGTCGGCACTCGGAATCTTCTACATATTCCTTTGGGTATAGATGAAATGGACCAACGAATTCGAAATCAGATATGCGAGCTTGTGACATGTATCTACTTTGAAGACTGTCCACTTGCAAGGATCAGATGACACTGATGAGAATGAGTTCCCAATGGGAATTGAGACGTTTATAAGACGAACGAAACCGGCTTCGAATTCGGTGATGGCAAAAGGAAAAAAGTCTCGATTACGCCAAACCTGAAAACGCCAGACCTCTTGATGCGACTCAATTGTTAACACGTGCCAAGCCTCCTCACCGAGACCCCATAGCCTTCCTCCTCGCCTTACCCGGTCGTGTCTTTGTTACCTTGCTCCTACCGCCGGCCTTCATCTTCTTCGCATCGAACCCGCTAAGGTCTCCAGAGCTCATGGCGTCGCCCGACTTGGCATGACGTTTCTTACCGCCAAATCCGTATTTTTCATTCTTCTTCTGTCGCTTCATGTTCGTCTTGGGGCCACCCATCTGACCCCGGCCTGCACCCGAGCGTTGGTTGTACTTCTTTATCTCCTCATCGAGGCCGACGTCGAAGAGGTCGGCTTCTTTAGTCCCAAGATCATTGCTAGATTCTTGACGTTCTAGAATAGAGCGTTAGTGATTCATTAGAGATGATGCGGGCCAGAGGAACTTACTTCGCTTAAGAGTCTTGATCTTCTCGAGAGTCTCTCGCTTTTCCTTTTGTCGCTCTTGAAGCTTGGCGACCTGCACTTGCTTGCCGAACTTCTTGAGATCACGCAACTTGCGGGCCTCGGCCGCAGCCTTCTTGTTGGATTCCTCCTCTACCAACTTGGCCTTGACCTTCTCCATGTGTGCATCCTCCTTGACCATCTCAGCAAAGTAGTCCTTGGGACGCGAGAAAGGCACGCCTTCGGCGCGGAGCTTTGTACGGCCTTGTCGCACGGCCTCGAGGCTCTGAGAATAGAATGCCAACTCTCGCTGAAGATCATCAGAAACATCAGGAATTGCCTCGGCGATCTCGGTGGCGGAGACGATGGACTGATGAGTTGCGAATGGGACGGACTTGGTGGTGGTGATGGCGATGCGCTTGAGGGAGGCGAGGAGGGCGGTCGTATTGTTGATGGTGAGACGTTGGTGGGGGATGAGGTCTTCCTTGTCTTCGTCGTCAAGGTCTTCGAGATCCGACATGGGGATATCCTCTTCGTCCTCTTCGTCCTCTTCTTCCTCTTCCTCGCGCTGGAGAGCCTTTTTAGGTTTGCGGAATATCTTTTCTTCGAGCTCGATTGAAGATTCTGAGGTATCGCTATCATCAACACCGTCTAAGTCAATCTATAACCACACGGGTAAGCATGGCCCCAAAAACTTCAAATTGATGGCATGAATTACAAACCTGATGCTCTTCATCCTCATCGTCTTCGCCTCTATCTTCCTCTACCGCCTCCTCGACCTCTTCCTCCGGATCAGACTCAGGTGCCCCACTGGCTTCCTGCTTGCGCTTAGCTGCCTCTTTTGCTTTCTTCTTTTGTTTCAACTTCTTAAAGTCGATGCCCTTCTCTGCAGCCAGCGCGAGCTTCAATTTGCTTTTCGTGACCATGTTGACACTTTTCGAGTATACAATCGTCGGTTGATGTGAATTAAGCTTGCCACTTTCCAGTCGCACAGGTGCAGATAGGAAAAATCTCCAAGAGTTCTGCCGCGAGATGTTTTCACCGCCTTGGGTTTTTTTTGTGGGGCAGTTGTCGTCCCCCTGCCTTGATAAATTCCATCATCGCACATGTACGCTCTAGGGTAACTTACTCATTTATGGAACCCCATTGAATAAATGACCTCAGGTCGTACAAAAATCAAGTTATCGCTTGTCATAAGAGAGGTGGCGCTTGAATCTCCCTCTTTTCTTCATTCTAAGTCTTCAGTAGTAGGATGAAGTAAATCACGCATTATTCTACTCGTCGGACGCGAAGACGGAATACACGGCAAGTTCAACGTAAGTAAGTGGCACTTGATTTCGAAAGGCTAGTATTGAGAAAATTATATAGGTCATATTGCAGAGTGAACATGCGGAGTGAACATGGGCATCTCTGAGTGGCCCTCCTGCCAAGTTTCTTGTACTTGTTTGTCCAATTGGACAGGGCCGAAGAGTGTAAAAAAGCTCCGAGAAGACGGCGTCCCGTCAACCGAAGCCCATTTGCCGAGAAAAGAGTACAAGCCATCGAATGATACTTCCAACATCGCTTCCATTTCTTCCTGATAGCGCTGCGGGCTCAATCTCCATCAAATCTCTGGATGATGGATGGATCGTGTCGTCCCTCGTGGTTGTCGAAGTTGGCGTGTAAGTTGTGATGGGTACTGCCAACTTCTTACACTCGCTGAGCGCTGGTTTTCAGGAAGGAGCTTTACATAACAGTACAGCCGAGAGGATAGCCGGGGCTGCTCTCGTTGGGCTTGGGCTTGGCCATGACGTTGCAGCCGAGAGGGTAGCCAGGGCTGCTCTCGTTGGGCTTCGGCTTGGCCATAACGTTGCAGCCGAGGGGATAGCCGGGAGAGCTGCCGTTGATGTTCTTGGTGGAAGGCATTTTGAAGGTTGGGGTCGAGAGACTTAGGAAAGTCTGTGAATACTCGGTATTGAAAATGTTGGAAAGAGTGGTTTGTAGTGAATGCTGTGCGTGATATCGAAGGTAAGCTCTGTCGATGGAGGCAATCTCGTCTTCTTATAGTTATCTTCGAGGCCATCGAGACTTTATCGAAGTCGCCATGTTCATTAAACGACCTTGATCGATCCATCTGACCCATTCGGCCCCGCAAGCCTTGCATGGTCCTGATATTGTTCCCCGACATATTGTTGTCGGGCAAGAGAAAGAAACTGCGTAACCAGTCAGAACGACATCTACAATGGGTTTGGTGCATCCTGGAAACCAATTTGTTCACTGGTCTAATGGACTTGGTCAATGAGAAAACGACTTTTGGTCAGCGAAGACGGAAGAGAAACCGAACCATTGGGGGCCCAGGTGTTCGGACATGGCGTTGCCACTTCATATTGTCTCAGATATTTAGTATTGTCTCGATAATATTGTCTCGATAATATTGTTCTTTCTGTCTCGACCGTCCCTTTGAAGTAGAAATCGAACCGTGCCTGGAACTGAAAGAGAATTACAAAAAACAAAGTGCTTGCAGGTCCTGGCCAATGCTTCAAGTTGACCCTTCCAGTAACGTCTGTTGTGTGACACCCATTAAGACATCCCAGACCTACCGCTGTAATTCCAGCTTGACATGTGCCACGAGGGGAGTACTCTTTCGACAGATCAGAAGCGGTTGAAAGGGAGCCTGGCGAAGTCAGTGCTGGGGAGCTGGATGATTCTTTGCTGGGTTCGGCTGACCATTTGCCCTTCATGGTTATGATTACCCAAGGGGCGCCCGCATCATCAACCTCCTTATCAACGGTGGTTGAAAAGCAAATGGCACTCATGATACCATCCCCAAACTTCTCGTTCAGAATTGCCTTGTAGGCGTATCCATAATTCTGAACAATCTCATACAATCTGTAAACAAGGGGCTCGGTTGGAGGCATAGGACCTGCCTGACCACGGTTAGGGAAACCCGTCATCTGCGCTGTAAGGGTTTCCTTGGGCAGGTTCAACAGCTGGGATAGCTGCTCAATGTCTTCAGCCGAGGCCGTGGCTTGGCCATAGAACAGCGCCGCACATGCGACCTCGCTTCGACCAAGGTGCTTGGCGATCTCTTCGAAACTCAGACCCTTGGCTGCTTTCCCGTCAAAGAGGGCCTTCGAATATGCCGGTAGCCGATCGGCAATGGCGGACTGAATCCGAATGAGTAAGATTGACTAGAATCTAAAGGGTCAGGTGTCTCACATCAAGGGTTGCAATTCGGCCTTCATTTGCCATAGTGACGGCTCGAGAACAATGTTAATACGAACGAGCTGTGACCAATTTTCTTGAAAAGGCCGACGAGATGGAGGGACAAACACCAAAGAGATGCAAGGAGGAGGTTCCGGAAGGAGATTCGTCTCCGAAGCCGCCTTTATTAGTCGCTGGAGACTGATGAATCTCGTCATGATCCATCAGACTGGATCTACCGGCACTGCATTGCGGGGTTTCGCCCATCCCTCCCTTAGTGCTCGGGGATATCCCGGAGTCTCGGGCACTCTTGTAGTATGACCAATGCTCTAATGCAATGCATCTTCGTGACAGTTACTCACGAGATGCTGCTCTCAAGGTCGTTGTGGGGAATGTTGCAGTGTAGGAGTGGCTACCTCGGCTGCTGCGTCGTCGCTTTGCTTTGGACCACTCAAAGGCCTGAGCCACCGCCAGTAGATTTGTTCGACGGTAGTAATCCTGCCGAACAAGGGATATGCAACGTTTTCACCAACGCGAACGAATCCCACGGGCCGCAGAGCCCAGAGTATTGGTGGTTGGCCCCAGAGTCTGGTTGATGATGGTGGGGGTCAGTTGAAGATGGAAGTCTTAGTTTAAGTACCTGAAGGTGGGGGAGGTGACGCGGGACTAAGATAAGCAAGTCCGCCGATAACAAATTTCTCGAAACGACGAATTTCTTGCACGGGCAGACAACGTCGCATAGACTTAAGGACTTATAATTGGCATACATCAATCACTCGCGCGTTGAACGATCGCATTAAACGTAACATGCCCCACAAACACAAGAGGAAGCGAGGGAAGGATCACGAGGCAGAGTAAGCCACCTCCTCCTACATCTTGTGTCGCATACAATACTGACTCCCTTGGATCTAGCTTTGACCTTCCTCCGTCGCAAAAAGCGAAACCTCTTCCTGTGTCTTTAAAGAGCACACCAAAAAATGCCACTAAAAACGCAGCCAAAAATGCACCCAAGACCAGTACGCCAGCCAAGGAGATGCTCCAGCCACATAAAAAAAAGGGCAAGGGCCGCAGTCACGACGATGATGCGCCGAGGGCGTTCAAGCGAATTATGGCTGCTGCGCAAGGGAAGAAATTCAGATCTGGCTTAGATGATGGTAGTGACGGGAAGTCGACGTCAAAAGAGGGCTTGTCCGAGACTCCCCGGATCCTACCAGGCGAGGATCTGAGATCATTCGCAGTTCGGGTGGATACCGCCCTGCCGGTATCAGGGCTCACGAAGAAGACGGTGATCAAAGACGGGAAAGACGAGGCGGGGTTCAAGGTATTCCGCACCAGAAAGGAGCGTAAGATGCACAAGCTCTACGACCAGTGGCGCGCGGAGGAACGCAAGATACAAGAGAAGCGGGAGGAGGAGCTTGAACTGGCGGCTGAGAAAGTGCTGGAAAAGGATCCAGCCGACATCACTTCCGCCTCTCTGGCTGAATTTGATGAAGAGCCTGTCACCAGGAAGAAGAAGGGCCGGCGACAGGGTGCACAGTCTGAGGAGGACCCATGGTCGATACTAAAGAAGAAGCGCGCAGAGGTCAAGGTCGGCTTACACGACACTGCTCAGGCGCCCCCCGAGCTTCACAAGAAAACAACGCGCCAGCTCAAGGTTGGAGGCGCCGCGGTGGATGTCGGGAGCGTCCCCAAGACTTCCGGTAGCTTAAGGCGTCGGGAGGAGCTGGAAGGAATCAGAGTCGATGTCGTTGATGCGTATCGAAAGATTAGAATGCATGAACAATCCAAGTTGTCAGGTGGCTCATAATGATACTGGTTTGCCCATGACAGAGAAAGAGTTCTCAGAGGCTGATTTCACGCGAACGCCATCGGCGAGCGATCTCTTACTCGAGACCCTGAGCAATTCTTCTATACATCTATGATGATATATATATACATCGATAGATATCGTC